>JAPYZI010000133.1:0-78499 GCA_030523105.1 Ophioninae sp. A BG-2022a | reverse complement strand
GTGATTATACCTGGTCCCACCTAAGTATATAGACACGTTAAATATATATATATATATATATAAGTCTAAAGTATTAGCCAACCCGTAATATTTTCGATCCGGACAAAAAAAAAGATCGACCATTTCCGTGAAAAAAAAATCGTTAATCAATTGGGTGAAAACGTCGAAACGACCAAATGTGAAACGACTAGAATGGCAAAACGACGGAATTCTGAAGTCTTAAAGTAACGAAGATTTCATTATTCGAAATTTTATCTTAATATACGAAAGGGTACTTCGAAGACGACAAAGATACTTTTGGTTGCCGTTAGGATATTTTGAAAATAGTGGTTTGGGTTTTTTGCACGATTGAGTTACGAACGAACATACAGATTTTTGGGATTATGATATTAGTTAGGATGTTTATATATGTATGGAAAAAAATCGTTCGAGTCGCGTGCGCACGCGATTATACAGAACCTTCGTTTTGACGGACGGAAGTGCGTCGTCGCGGACCGTTTCCGCGTCGGTATATTTATCAGCGGAGTCGAGGGGTGTGAATCCTCCGTGCCACGCGTGAGCTCCGAAACGTTGAGGCGGCAAGGACGCGAGAAATTTCATGCATATATATGTATATTGATATCACGGTAGAATCGACCGATGAAACGCCGAAAAAATATCGGATTTCAAGTTTCGTTTTTTTCTTTTTTCGGCAAACGGTTGATGAAAATGAAACACATTTTTAGATGAAAAATTAGATGGATTGAGAGACTAAAAAAACATACGCACTCTTCAAGAACTACTTGATGGGTTGTTTCGAAATTTACAGGGCGAGTGATAAGAAATGCTTGAACATCGTTAACCCAAACAAACCCAAACGAACTCAAACAAATTCTAAATAAAAGTGACGTCGTGTCGAAACTCGAGCATATGAATTCTAAAAAATTGTTTGGATTAACGCATTTCATTTTTTACCAAATGTTCGCCGGAAATGAATAATGAGAATTTAGTTATTTCCTCACCTGAATAGATGTAGTTCCTTATACCCAACGCTAAAAGCACAAAAAAAAACAATTTTTTCTTATGATTGTATTTTCGTGGTCAATCTATTACTTTTTTCAAAAAAAAATTTTCCCTAATTTCCACATTCTATTTTGTTTTTTTTTTATGAGTAACGTTTTGACAAAGATCAAATATGGCTGATTTGTTATTTTTATTTTTCCAAAAAAGATCGGATTGATCGTCAGTGAGTTTTTTTTGCGTGTGTTTTTTTTTTTCAAATGAACGGATCGATCGTCGTTGATTATTTTTTCAACGTATCAATTGTCGTTCCAAGCGTAGATCGTTGGCCGCTCACGTTCGACGATTTTCTTTTTGTCATCGCGCTCCACCCGCTTGCTCACGTTCGGACAATTTTTTTTCTTCACTCACCGCCGCGCACTCATTCGCGGTCGACCATTAGACCAACTGGCCGAGCGTATCCGGTCGTGGCCCGGAAGGCGAACTTCCCTCGTGGGTAACGATCTTCCACGTATAACGCCCAGCGTCGCTTACCGATCAACGTCAAGAAGGTCGTATCGATGTTGGCTCTCGACTGTCGACCGAATGTCACCAAAGTCCTTTCGTTTCTCAAGCAACGATACTGCGTACCGCGTTTCACAGTTAACCCGCGGGCACACCTCGTGCACGATCTGTCGAACCGAATCATCGATCATTATTACGCTTATTCTCCTCGTGGGCACGTCACTTGGTCAAGCCTGCTGTTCATGAGAAATAGGGAGAGAGAAAATGAGAAAAAGAGAAATGGAGAGGGGGAGAGACGATGGTGATGATTTATTTATGCTTTTACATCGTTATACAATGGATTTCCAAATTTGGTGAACTTTTGGTTGATAGTTAACGAACAAAGAAACAATAATATATATCGATGTAACACAATATACAATGGATTTCCAAATTTGGTGAAATTTGGTAAATAGTTAAACAAAAAAAAACGACACAATAATATATTTCGATGTAACAAAATATACAATGGATTTCCAATAGATTTCCAAATTTGGTGAAATTTGGTGAATAGTTAAACAAAAACAAAAGACACAATAATATATATATCGATGTAACAAAATATACAATGGATTTCCAATGGATTTCCAAATTTGGTGAAATTTGGTGAATAGTTAAACAAACACAAAAGACACAATAATATATATCGATGTAACAAAATATATACTAGATATTTCTTCTGTGTGTGAGTTAGTACTCGAATCTAAAAATAGACTTTATCACTAATAATTTTATAAGTCGCAGCGTCAGAGATAAGAAAAAGAAAACAACAACAATATTGTTAGAGAATAAACCAACAATATTGCAGATTGAGAGAAAGAGCGAGAGGGAGAGAGAGATAATGACGATGTTGATGATAAATTTATTATGCCCGAAAACACTTTCGGGCAATAATGGGAATAATAACAGAAACGTAGAAAATAACAAATAAAACAATAGAAAATGTACGGTCTATACAATAATAATTATAACAACAGAAAATTAAAAAGAAATATATAACAATGGAAATTTCTATTTAAATATAATCATAAATAATAATAGATATCAATAATAATAACTAGAATAAAAATAAAATAAAAATGTGAGAGAGAGAGAGATTGATTGATTGATTGATTGATAGAATTTATTATGCCCTAGCGTACTTTCGGGCAAACAGAGAGAGAGAGAGAGGGAGAGAGAGAGAGAGAGAGAGAGAGAGAGAGAGAGTGGAAGAAGGAGAGAAGAGAGACAGATAAAAGGAGAAAAATAAATAAATATATGAACCTTGACAAAACAAAGATTCAAAACGAAGATCGTACGCATGGTTTTAATAAACGACGGGAATAGGAAAATAAACTTTTATCACCACTAAATTTCACGAAAAAAAAGAACGTTAAGCACGATTCGTAGTTTTATAAAAAATGATTCAGTGGACGAAATCGAGGGAGAGAGTGATTTTGTTTGGGTTGGAGAGTAGGAGGGGTAGAGGGTGGGGGGAGCGAGAGAAATAATTGAGTCCGTGCATCGCAGATACGCGCGCACGACGCAAGGGTTAATGAGCGAAACTGAACGCACATCGCGGACGTTCGAGGGCATATACGAAGCGTCACCGTGACACTAACCGGAACGCGATCTCGGCCTTGTAATTGCCGAGCTTGGTTCGCCCGTTTCACTTTGCTCACGTTCCACCATCGTATGCTTTATAAGCACGGGTTACCGGCTCGAAATACTTGCCTGCGTAAGAGAGACGTATCGAACAATAGTAGAGTATGATATAATGCAAAATAAAGGAATTTTGGATGAAGTTGTTTGGGTTTGTTTGACATTATGAATTTTTAGGCGCAACGTATGAAATAAAATTAAATATTGTACATTTTGGAACTGCCTGTATTTCAGAAAAGCACACGAAATTTTCGAAACAAATAAATTGATTTTTCATGATTATAAAATTTTCAATTTTTTTTTTTTGGTTTATGAGACGTTCCCGAAGCGTCCGAATTTTATCGCAAACCTAATTAACCTCTCGCCGGAGTCACGACGTGATTGTCGATACGATTGATATCTGGATTGATCTTGAAGCCAAACGATCCGAGCGATTACGAATAAGAAGTTTTTAAACTCGTTATCAGCAATCGTGGAGATTTTTTAACTTTGATATTATCTTTCTGACGTCACCATTATTAATCATCGATATCTACGACAATTATACTAAATTTTCTGATTACTTCGAAAAGTAATGGGACAGTGTTTGATAATTGGTAGATATTGATGAATAATGATATTGATAACTATCCTAAACTATTGATAATTAATAATAATAAATCAATTAATTAATACATAAATGAATGAATAAATCAGTAGTAAATGAATGAATAAATGGGTAAATTAACGAATGAATAAATACATGAATTAATCAATGAATAAACAATAAATAAATAATACATATAATCAAGAAGATTCGATGCGTGACTTGAGATCGAAGTGAGAAACGGAATAAGAATTTCACTCGAGATTTTCGATCGTGTATACGCTATGAGAGGCTATCTCCAGTATTTGTATATTTATCAAGAGCGTCAACCGAGACCTGCCTACCAACTAGTCAGTTACAGGCACCGTGTACACATATCTCGACTGCTACCCGCGCGTCAATAAAGAAGCTATTGATACAAGATAAGAGTCACGATACGTAGCGAGTTCAAACTATATATAAAGCTATGTGAAATGTGTGAAAATTCCATTCCATTGATATAATTTCGTCCACCAGCAGGTTTGATCATTTGGGATATCGTTTCGAAAATAATAATAATTACAATAATAATAGTAATAATAATAATGCTAGTAAATAATAAATCCTGTGATGTAACTACGATAATAAAAATAATAAATCCTGTGATGGAACTACGATAATAAAAATAATAAATCCTGTGATGGAACTACGATAATAAAAATTCTTCATAGCTTCATTAATTTTGTATATTTTTTATGAAAAATCGATACACGATTTTGGCAACGTATTACCATGCAAATAAATGTGATTTTGGCAACGTATTAGCATGCAAATAAATGTGTAAACGAATTTTCAACAATCTTCATAATTTTCTCAAAATTCATTTAAAAAAATTGTCTTAATTTTTGATTCGTCAAAATAGACACATCGTTTATTCATACTCGTTTATAAGTGATGATAAAAAAACAATAACGATATATCGTATCAATATACGTAAACGTCAGTAAATTTATGAAACGATTAGTTCAAGGATCTGTTATTGCGAGAGCAGTCCTCGATGTATAATATTATCGAGGGATTATGTATTATGATGTGTACGCGTGTACACAGGTATCCCTATTGATACATAACGCCGATCGTAAATTCATACATTTCGAGTCCCCATACTGGTTTCCCATGAAGCTCGTTGCCGGACCGATATTTATCGTCCGCGATTATTCAACGTCCGGAACGCTGGTTTTAACACCTCGCGCTCGGTAATATTCAAAGTTCGACCGGGAACGTGAAGTATACCGATCGCCTTCTGCTCACCCTGCTGATGAGACTACACCTCGGTCGTGGAATTGAAACGTACGTAACGCGTTAATTACCGGACCACCTCTCGTACGTAACGTAGTAGTATGTACATAGATTATATATACACGCCTCGAACGGGGAGCCTGATGTTCGCAAAGGTCCGGCTATTAAGCGAGATCGATCACTGGGCCGCCAGAATCGGACGGGCGTAATCAAGGCGAGACCGAGGACCGTTCGTGTCTGAGAGATAAATTTGTAACCGTCGCCGTCAGCCAATACCTCAGCCGTGCGTAATATCTTTCGAGAACGAGAATCAAAGATATGCCCCCTCAAAATTCCATCTCTTTTGGCACCGCCTGATTCCCTTGGAAATTAACGCGGCGCAAAATTTACGAAAAAAAACTCTAGCGGCTTGATAAAAACTATTTTCTAACCTATCCTAACCTAACGAACGCTGAAACATGTCCCAACCCAAAGGAACCCAAAGAAACCCAAACATGTCGCGGTAAAAATCATGATTGTCATCAATATTGATGCTAATGCTGAATTGGTACAGTAATCATAGCTATACTGCTATCAGGACAAAAATGACGTATTCTGAAGTTCCGACGGGAATTGTACTTAAATTACTGCCAGGTGAAGAAGAATTGATAAATACTCGATTTCATCATCGTGTAGGTACTCAGGTTAATAGATTTGTATTGGCTTGGAGGCTACAAAAAAGGTACATTTTTTCAATTATCTTAGATGGTAATATTATTGGGTTGATGACGTCAAGGTGTTATACAATTACTAATTTTTTCACAAATCGAAACTCAAACAAATCCAAACAAACCGAAACGTGTCAAGGTGAAAATTGAGATGTGTAGTCATTAATATTGATGCTAATGCTGCTTTGGTACAGCAATCTTTCCTACACTGCCATCAAGACGACAATTGGGTTGGGAATTATTGGGACATTATTAGGATGACGTCAAGGTGTTACACAATTACTAATCTTGTCACGTTTGAGTTTTCAATATTGACAAATATTAAGAAACAATGAAGTTTCGACTATTTCCGTCGTCTTTTACGATTAGACGTTTCTCTTCAGTATCATTCCGCAGTGGGGTAATTTACCTAGTGATTATGAGGACCTGGTTGCATATTCGAAGAAAAGCCAGGTTGATTTCGGTCCAATTTCGAGACTGGATCATTCGATGTTACGACTAGGGATAGAGCAAAGGAGAAATTCAACGGTAGCTCTGTCATTAGCTGATATTAGGATACACGTACCTACTCTTGGTTTATAATTACATAGCTGTGTATCTGTATACATAAATATATGTGTGCTTGTGTGCACAGTCGATTCCGCACTCCCGCCGGTTATTATATCCCTCCCGACCACCGAGTGGCCCTCGGGCGACTCCCAGGCTTTTCTCGCGAGGATATTCGTACAACTCTTTCTTTTGACTTCGGAGATCGCTGGGTTCTCGAACTACAGGAGCAACCGTGCGAACGGACTGCACTTTTTTTTCTTCTTCCATTTTCACAACCGAGGATAATAAAGTGTCCGATGCCATTATACCACGATCAGTCGTTCGTAATGGACATCTTCTTACCTTGGCTGGAATCATCATCAGCAAATATCTTCCCCTCGAAATGAATCCAAACTCCAGAAGCGAAAGTGCCAGGTCAAATGTCACTTTTTTTGCTTTCGACTGATTGCAGTCCGAAGGAGTCCAAGAATTTCTCCAAGCCACGACTGGTAACGTTATTCCGGGTGCATTTACTTCCGCTATCATCAATGTGATAGCTGCAGAAGAAAGATAAGGTACTGTTTTTTTATTTTAGATACTCGAAAATAATTTATTTAATCATAAATACCTATTTTCCTCCATTTGAAGTAATCTCCATCAGATGTCCAAAACATGACTGATAATATATTTTTGGATCACGTGGACCAACGTAAAAAATAATCAAAAATCGAATATACGTAGTCCGTGAAATTCGCAATTGCCCTTTACCAACATTGGTAGTTTCTCATGATCTCAGTTTTACTTGTTTGGGTTAAGGGGGGAGGAAAGATACCTCTCTTAACCCAAACAAGCCCAAACAGTCCTCTTGTGATCGTAAAACGTCTAAAGGAGAAATGAGTCTTGCGATCTCAAAAGGTCTATTTGGGTTTGTTTGGGTTAAGAGGATGGGAAAAGATACACGCAAAAGGTCGATTCGTCCTTAAGCTTGCTCTCGTATACCGCGGTGCAGCAATTATGTAAAACCCACTTGGTCCACGTTTACCAACATTGCTAGTTTTATCGCGATTGGAAGAGTTCTGTTTGGGGTTGTTTGGGTTAAGGGGGATATCTTTCGCAACGGAAAACGTCGAAAGGCGAAACGTCTTGCGATCGCAAAAAGTCCGTTTGGGCTTCTTTGGGTTAAGGAGGTATCTTTTCCCCCCTTAACTTAAACAGACCTCTTGTGATCGCGAGAACCTAGCAATGTTGATAAAGGGGGACTGAGAGTGGATTTCACATAATCGCTGCACCGCGGGATACGAGAGCAAGCTTAAGGGCCAATCGACTGCTAATATCGAATGCACACATGTTTAAGGATAGACCACCGACCGTTTTTACGATCGGACGAACTCGCTCGTAGCTTCGTATCCGGCAAGCCAATGTTGGCTCGCCATCCTTAGAGACGAGATTCACGGTGCACCGGGTTAAGCGGTCAGAGAACTCTTGCGAAACTCTCAACCGCAACCACCGTTTCCCACACCGCTTTAACGTATTAATTATGTCGAATGCTCAAAGTTTAATTCCGTGGAACGATCGGCGAGCAAGCGTGCCTCTTTCCTTAAGGTATCGTAGGATACCACGTGGCGTTTGCGAACAATAATTTTCGAGAAACGGCACACCCGGTAACCCAAACAAACTCTAGGTCGGAAACGTTTTTCTCGAAGCCAATAAAATAGAGCTGTCGATACGAATGATGTATTTAGGTCGTTCGGATCAATCGCCATTTGCTTGATGGATGGAGTTTTGATATGACGTTTTTGACCTGACAAGTTAGCTGATCGACTGACCAATTTATTTGAATTATGCAGCCAATCGGCGCCCTCATAAATCCTTCTTGCGTTCGTCCGTCAGGTTTTTTCAAATGAGGGCTCTTGAGATTCCCCACTCCTGAACTTACAGCTAAAGATCGTGAATAATTCATGTAAACATCGGACAGATAATTATTTCGTTATTACCATCAGCTTGAAGCCATTCGTTTCCGTCAAGAAATTTAAGCAGTCTTTTTGCAGATTTTTTATAAAAAATCTGCAAAAAGACTTTGCAAAACTTGATAAAATTCGATCAAAATCGATAAAATTTGATAAAGTTTGACTTTTGATCAAATTTGCAGACTGTTTGCAGACTTTTGATAAAATTGTGCAAGTCGTATGAATTCGATGAAAATTCTAACTCCACGCTGGAAAGTATGATCGACTGATTCCATTGTACTGTATTGGAGAAACGGTCAATCCGCAAGAGTGCATTCGCCTACTCGCGATATCCCGCGTTCTCACCGTTCTCCCTGCGTAACGGAAAAAAAGTGACGGAGGTAAAAATAAAACGAAAAGAAACGTACGCGGAGGAGAATATAACCGAAAAAAACGTGGCGAAAAAAATGCAAATCTCCTTTGGGTGAGAGGAAAGAAGAAATCGCGCATTTTCTCGCGCTGTATCGTCGTCATGGCTTGGGCGCTCGATACGCGCGCTCGTGCGTAAAAACTCAGTGATGCGGTCACCGCCGCGGAATCTCTCTCGCTCTCTCTCTTTTCCTTCATTATTTCTCTCTCGCTCTCTCTCTCTCTCTCTCTTCACATTATTTCTCCCCCTTTCTCTCACTACATTATTTTTCTCTCTTGTATTGGTATGGCTTCGACTCAGTCAAAAAGGAACACATAACAAGGCGACATAGAGAGAGAGATGAGAGAGAGAGTGAGAGGGAGAGAGAGAGAGAGAGAGAGACAGAGATTTAATTTGATTTGATGGTGTTTATTTATTCCCTAGCAAGCTATGTGCTAGGGAATAAATAAACACCATCATGCCACATATCGTTTTCTCACGATATGTGGCAAATCATAATTAAGAAAGCAGTCTGGTGAGGTAAATATAACCATGCGAAAAATATAAAGTATAAAAATGAAAATTAAAAAAAATAACGCAAAATAAGCTAAACATATACAGGAAATGGCATAAGATACCGCAAAATAAGCAATAAAGCAACGCAAAATATAACGTAAAATAAATCGTAAAGCAACACAAAATAAACTATAAAGCAACGTAAAATATAACCCAAAATAAACTAGAAAGTAACTCAAAATATAACTCAAAACAAATTATAAAGCAACGCAAAAAATGACTAAAAACGTAAAATAACGCAAATCAACGCAAAAGCATAGAAAAGCGATAAAGAGAAAGAGAGAGAGAGAGATCGACGATGTAAAAGTACGAAATGTTTGTGCGCTGGAAGAGGTGGGATTGTGCCAGTGTGCATAATAAAAATAAGTTAAAAAAAGACGAGCACCAGTCCTCATCGAAGCACACTTTTCACCTTTCCAGTTCTGTACCCAAAACGAACGAAAGAAAAAAAAATCGCTGAAAATAAGAAATCTCAAGTAAAAATTGGATGCTGCGTAGAGGGGGGGAGAGGCGTGGTCGTGCGCACGCGCGGTCTTCTCTTTGTCGCCGGAGTGGACAAAGGAACATTTTGTCGCGTCTTCGGCAGTCAGGAAGATCCGATTAAAATAATCTATCGGCGTTTCTCTCCAGGGTGGACTTTATTCTCTCTCTCCGTGGCCGATCGAAACTCCGAGGACTGTTGGCTCGGATACAGCTTCTTGTTCACAAAGACCGAGCCGATACGCCAACATCTTTCACCTACACCAATCCCACTCGTACCTTCGTAAACGCATTGATTCTAACGATGTGAAAGTATACTCGTTTTAGTGTATAAGTTTCTACAAGGCGCGGGGATAAAACCACTTGTCTCTAATCGACGACAATGGAAAGCTGTTAAGATCCTGCCCAGTCGAAAGCTGCTCGATCTTCGAGAGCATTCTCCGACTCGTTTTCTCACGATAAAGCGCCAAAGAATCTTCTCTCTCTCTTTCTCTCCCCCCCCTCTCTCTCTGTTATTCGTACTCTTATTTCTTCGAATTCTTCACGCCGCGTATCGTTTTTTCGAGTAGAATAGAAACTCGATTATAGGAAGAAAGGAGGAAGAGGGAGTGAGGAACGTTTTTGCCAGGTGAATCGTATCTTTGGAGTTGGAACATTCGCACATTCTCCACTGCACTGCAGAGATCCTCGTTCCACGGTCTACGTGACGCTGCCGAAATTCAATTTGAAGGTCGTAGAATTTTTTTCTTTTTTTTTTTGTCTTTTTTCTTCGTTTCCAAAGAATTGTTTCCTCGCTGGACTACGATCGCCGAAATCACTTTGCGATTTCATTAAAGCTGAGTTTGACGAGAGTCCCGAAGGTTTGCTGATTTTCACTCAGCCTTCACGATCGAATGCACTTGGCCATTTTTTTGTTTTCGTTTTTTATAGGGATGTCGATGTTGAGAGGATGAGGATGCTTTATGCGCGCTATAAAAAACGCTACCAAAGAGGGAAGAGTCTCCTCGGAATAGCGCCATTATTTTGGCAGCCTCTCGGACGCCGACGCGACGCTTCACGAGACTCGGATTCCTTTGCATATCTACCCTATGAGTGCGTCATCGTTCCCTGAAAATTAACAGCCCTATTAAAGCCACCGTCAACGTAGCCGTATCTCTATACGAGCCCGAATTGCCGTACGAGTTTTGGCGGAATTGGATTCGAACGTTGACGCTTATTCACAGACGAGAAACGGAAATGGAATACGGTGATGGGGGAGTAATATTTTTTGAAAAAATGACCTTTCGAGGTATCGGTGTTTTGGACTGTCTTGAAAATTAAAAAAACATCGTTTGAAATGATTTCGCAGAAGGAGAAAAATATATATATCTTTAATACTGTTTTGTTGGATCGTTATATAATTTCATAGTTTATGTCAATAATGTGTCAGTGAATCGCAAACACTGAGATAATACGTCCATTTGATTCTCAATTTGAACGAAGTTTAAACACCTTTTTCATACATCGTTTATACATAATTATTTATTTAATTTACATAAACATTCTATCACTTCATGGATAAATTAGACGGAAAATAAATAATAATACAATTTATTTAACAGATATATTGGAATTAAATGATAAATTATTATTATGAACTATAATTAAAATAAATAGGTAATTTTGTGATGCTTTATAGATATATTCGTACTTTTATTACATGTTATTTATCTGGTATTCGTGCTTAAGATTTCGGACCCTGTAATCTCTAAGTAAATTATTCTCTAACGACTTTGAATTGTATTCGATAATAATATTTTTATTTAAAAAATCGTGAACGATGCCCTCTTTTGTTCTGCCAAACATTCATGTAACATTCCGATGAATCATTGAGTCTACTATTAAGGAATCGTCTCAGTGTAACCCTTCGGACAATCACTGATTTTCGCGATTTTTTTTTAAATGTTGTAATAAACTAATCGGTCTGGTTTTCTTTTTATAAATAAATACATTCGTGCCGGATAAAAAATGATTTTTTTTACGTTCATTTATTTGGTATATAATAATTAAATAAATTGTTGAAATGACATCGCGGCGGCTTAAACAAAAAATATCGAATTTGGCCCGTTTTTTCGACAGTTTTTCGTACACAAAATAAGAAGATTAAAAAAAAAACACCGTTTTGAAAAACACCATTCCGCGAGAAACGCATTTAAAGATTGTAGTCCCGCGTAGTCCCGCTCCGTTCCCTTTCTACAAGAAACACTGTGTCGATCGGAAGAATTCGAATTCCGATTTAAAAATTTGAGAAAATATTTAGAACAGAGTATACTACATGCTAATGCAAAAAAATAATTTTTCGAAAATTGCACAGTGAGAATTCACTTAAATAAATTTTAAAAAATCATGACAGGTGTGCTGTAACAAAAATCTTTTTTTTTCTATTTTCAACTTACGTTCCAGTAAAAAAAAGCTGGTTTCTGAAGAAAACGGAAGATGTGGCGGGTCCGGTTGATCGAAAGGAATGATTGCGGTGTGCCGTGTGTGTGATTCGTCACAGACGAAGATTTCGAAAGTTAACGCTTCGAGATGAAAATCTGTAAAGGAAAAAATCCATTGTTCAAAGGATGTTCATCGATTGTCTCAAGCCGAGAAAACTTTTGTACTTGGGCGAGCTTACGATTTTTGCTGGTGTTGTTTTATCTCGGTCAAGTGTAGTAAATGATCGGCCGCTTTTGCTTTTCTGTGTATACCAGTTTGTCTTGTAAAACAAGAAAGTGGGGAGTACCCTCGTCCGCGAGCAATTCGTTTCACAACTCATCGCCTCGATTTTGCGATTATCGAGGCACGCTCGTTGGCTCGACCGGTGGATCCGCGATGAAGAAGAGGATCCACGATGAAGAATGAGAAAAGAAGAGCCGCTAATAAAAATTTACCCTCGTCCGTGTCAGGATCCGTGCTAAGATTTTTTCCGCCTATTGTCTTACTTTTACGCTTCGATTTGGGGGTACCGAACCGGCTACTACTGCACTATACAGGTATACGCAAAAGTTCAGGATTTAAGAATAGCGTTCGTCCAACTTGTGCTGCCAACCATTGTCTTACGCGTGCCGACGAACAATACGATTACAATGAGGAATTTTCGATTCCGTTTTTTTTTCTTTCAATACGCGATCCTGGAGATACGTCTTTCTAGTTTCTTTTGTACATCGAGGATCCACCGCGACGAATGATTTTCGTGGAGGTCCTGCATGGTCGAGAAATCGACAGCTGTATTGAAGGTCTTGACCATCTCTGCCACTGATCAATCATTTTTTTATTCAATTTTCAATTCATTTTCGTTCTACTTGAAATTCAATTAATCTTATTTCCTACCTGAGAAAAATTGATTATTGCCTTTGTTTCACGAATTTACAATTTTTTGAAAATATTTTTTAATCATTTCTATTTTATACGTTCCCTGAATAAATTAACGATTTTTTCATCGATGATTATAGTACTCGTGGGTTTGGATTTATTTTTCAATATTTTATGCTTGTTATTTAGACTTTTCGAAATGATTTCACTGTTTTATGTTTTTTGCATTATTCCACTACTTTTCGTCAATGCAAAAATCACAATCGTCGTGATTTTTCATTTATCTTCTAATACTTTTTATTAAGTTTGTACAGTAGAATGACTATGTTTTGAAACACTTACTACAAAAAAATATGAAATAAACCGATGCATTAGATATTGAGAAGATCAAATCCGCACCTACAATATTCGAGGAATAATTCTTGTTTTTTTTTGTAGGTAATCCCAAGTGCACATTTCGATTGCGATGAGAGAGAGAAAGAACAAGGCGAACCAGGCAATATACAATACGTCTGGTAATTTCAGTGTGCCATACATTGAAAAATAAAGGCTTCCGAAATAGCCTTGGAATTGGAATGCGAATTGCATTTATTTTCCAAGATACGAAGATAATTATTTTAATCACGAGGGGGCTCAGGTGAAATTAATTAAACGAATACTCCAGGAAAGAATTTTTATAAATTTCAATCGTGAAAAGATTGCAAAACGAAGAAAAAAAAATGTTTTTTCGAAGTACCTCCAGGTGGAGGTTCGAATACCAATAAAAGCTAGCAAGGCAAACCAGGCAATATATAATTTGCAAGTTCATCGTATGCAATATGGTTAAAGAATGCCTTTAACGTAGCCTTTGAACTTGAATCCAAGCTGGATTTGTTCCGTGAGATCGCATGTGGGACGACGAGTTAAAAGAGGCAAAGAATCACGATCAATGAATGATTACCCGAAGTCTCATTCGAACGAGTTTAATTCCCGTCTGGCACGGACACTCGGTATAAATCGTTCTCGTTCGAGCTCAATTCATAACCGCTGCATCGGCCCAGCGAGCGTTGCCTCATTAACGATATTAATCCGACTGGTCCGCATTGATAATTCGCCCATTCATCAGGCCCCATCTTGCGATCTTCGGGCCCTCGGTAGGCACTTCTCTCGTTTCTTGCTACTTTAGCGAGGGAGCCTTCGTAAAATCGATTAAAGTGATGAACCGCCAAGTTGAGTGGGATCCAGACGATCAGAGAGATCATGATGATACATGTTGTTATGCGCCAGTAAAAAAATTTCGAGAAATTTGGAAAAAACAAAGTTATTATCAAATTAAATATAAACATTTTACAAAATAACAACTAAATATCAATATAACAAAAAAACGCAAAGTAAACAAAAGAACGCAAAGTAAACAAAAAAACGAATGTGAATTTAAAAAATGTAAGTTAAATAAAAAACGCAATAATGTTCAATGATGTTAGTCGTGCCACTGACTTGACTGACGATGTCAACACAACTTGAAAACATTTAAAAATAAATTTAAAAAATAAACTTAAAAATAACCTTAAAAATAAACTTAAAAACTAAAAACAGTACTGATGTAATAAATAGGGTATGAAATACGAGAACCAGAAAACAGAGCTTATTCATCGAGAGAAGGAGAAAAAGAAGTACCAGAATGAAAGGAACGATTTCCCATGTGAAACGTCTGGGGGCGTTTGGTGACGCTATTTCTGTTGTTCCTTATCGTCCAAGAAAGCGTCGATGGGATTCAAACACGCGATGTACCAGGACGACACTAATTCGTACCGACGATGCATCAAAGCATGAAAGACGCGTGGTCGATGCACGCCTCATCAAGGAACTATGCGTTAATGAGGGGACCCCCTCATTAGTCTGACAGAATCCTCTTAGAACCTCTTCTCAACTCAGTCGTGACTACATACCCTCTTTCTCTCTCCCTCTCGCAACCTTTTCACACGAAGTTGATCCTTTTCCTTCTGGTCTAGTTCATCTCTCATATTCCTCCCGAGGAAATCCTTTCATCAGCCAACTCATGAATAAAACAACATGGGCGTTAACTCCTTCGTGAAACTCTCCACAGCTCTTACGAAGTGTTTTGCTGGGGATTCCGAAGGAAAGTTCTTATCCCATTTGACCACCAGTTTGTGCCTTCCCACACACGACCCCGTTTCCTTTTTTATCGAGTGTCTTTTCAAGATCGACTGTATGGAAAATAGAGTTGGAGATGGAAACTGGATGACGTCCCATGCCCAAGAAATTTTAACGTCGCGTTGATTCTTATTGATCGGCATCCCACAAAAAGTCACGATACGGATCGACGAGACGGACTGATTCGGATCCCAGTGATTTCGCAGGGCGGCATCAGCAGGTGAGTCACAGGTGACCGTCGAAGATCCGACATCCTCCGACTCACGCTTCGTGGGCCCTCAAGCGAGCGAAAGACAAAGTGAGAGAGGAAGGGGGAGAGGTAGCTCTTCTTATTCGATCTGGTCGGGGCAGCAGACATCCGCGTGTGCATTGAGCGGGGCTCGCACAACGGGGGGTTGTGCACGGGCACCCCATCGAGCGGACTCCATGTTAAATCATTTCGATTATTCCAGACGAGGGAGAGGGGAAGGGAGAGCGTCACGGAACGATTAAAAGCTTTGGATAATTACGGCAAAAGAGATAGTCAAAGGTTTCTCAATGTGGTCTATTACATCCGGTTGAACATCTTCGTGAACATTCACCAATCACTAATTTTCCGTCAGTTTGGACACGTAAATTGATCAGTTGTCTTTGAGCTGCCCTTCGAAACTGACTTTCATTCAATGACTCGCACGTTTTTATCGATAGCGTCTCTTCTCGGAAGAACTGTGTCTTCCTTATCAGGATCATCGGCTCCGCGCCAAACTGTCACTTGACAAAAAAAGACTCGTCCATGAGAAAGGAATCAAAGGTATATTCAGCTGAGGTAGAAGTGCGATACGAGGTGGATTCCAACTCGTTATATTCCCTATAGGTATACGTGCGTCACCCTTATTTCCAAAAGGATTATTTCTTTCGTTCAATGTGGTTAACTCGCTTCTCGCTCAAGAGTCGAGACGCGGTTTGGTGTGGTCCCCGGGGGCCGAGTGGGACTTTGGTTCCAGCTCTTGGTGTAGCTTTTTCCGCTGGCAGAAAGGCGTGCCTAAACAATGAAGTTTATGGCTAGGGCCCCGCGGGAGCGACTCGGCCATTAAAACAATCGACAGTTGCGCGCGCCCGAGAGAAAGAGAGAGAGAGAGAGAGAGCAGCTCTTCTGGCAGGGCTCTCAAGGATCCTTCGAGAGCAGCTTAGGTATCACCCAACGTACAAATTCGCAAGGCAATATACGTATGTGTGGGAAATCACGGTTGTACGTGTGCACGTGGCGTGAACCGCAATGTGAGGGATGCAAATGCAGCCAGAGAGCACAATGGCAACAGCACCTCCGCACCCTCCTCAGCGAACCGTCCAAGGCAGTAAATACCAGTATAATTGCCAGGCTCAAAATTTAAGGCGCTTTTAGTCGTTCTCTGCTCGCGTCGTTTCAGAACCAAGATGGCGAACGTGCTTTACCCCGTTTGCCTGCGAATGCTAATTTTTCTACCCAGTCGAAGGGAGAACGTGTGCACTACGCTCTTGTCGTGAATCACCACCGAAAATCCGCTCGAGTTCTTTCGGAGAGCCATTAACGAGGAGACAAACCAGTAAGCCATTCTCTAAACCCCAACATTCGACGATTCTTTGAAAATCAAATTAGTGGCGTCTGGTGTTTGCACCATTTTCAGATCTTTATCGCATCACCACTGGTAACGTCTCAATGAGCTATAGAGACGGTTCCAACAATGAGGGACGCTCGTGAAACACGTCCTGATTTATTGATTGCGAAACCTGTTGTCTCGATCGAAGCAGAGGTGTTGGATTCCTTTGGGTTTATTTGGGCCAAACCCAAACAAACCCAAACAAACCCAAACCTGTCGTTTCGGTCGAATGATAAGTGTTGGATTCCCTTGGGCATGGACCGAAAACGGAAACAGACTGCGATCTTTTCTACAATATGGCCGAAGGATCCTTGACTCTGAAAGGGGCCCCAATAAAATCGCGAAACTTTTGATACTCGTTGTATAAAATGTTGCGCGTTCCCGGTGAATGAAATCTCTCCCGTCCTTTCCGTTTTACAGCTCGTTGTTATGAGGAACCCGCGGACTTTTTATGAGCCGTATCCTCGCAGCGAGCGACGAACCGCAAACGTCTCGACGCTCTTATGAACACCGAGATATATTGGGTTGGTCGGAAATCAATGTCGTTTTTTTGTTATATATTTATTAAATAAAAGTAAATTCAATTTTTTTTTGCACGTAGAACAGTTTTTCTGAAGTTAAGTTATTTCCATTCTGTTAGATGACAATTCAGAATTTCGAATATCCGAAATTTCGAACTCAGAAGGAGGTAAAAGTAAAAAAGTAAAATTTTTGTAGCTCGTTTTTCAGGACGTTCAGAGATAGACGCTGGCGTCTTAAAGACGACAGTTCCGAGTATGTGTATTACCGTCGAGTAAAACGCTTGTTTACTTGAGATTTAATTTTAGATAGAGTTGAGGTATCTTGTTCGGTTTCTCGCTGCGTTTTATCTGCGCCAAGACGCTTTCACGTCATCGTCGTTTCGCTCGTGTCTCTCTGCTCTGTTATCGCTCTTTCCTTCCATCTTTCTCTTTCTTTCAAGACTTCCGTTCAGTCGAGCGATTGCGATGAATCATCGATCGAAGAACGATCCAGGTATTCTGGATCGGATACGAAAGGATTTTCACATTTTCGTCAAACGAAGATAAAGCGGTGAAAAACTTCGGGAAATTGTTATTTTTTTACATTTAGATTCAACGTTCGACTAAAATTGGAATTGGGACTTCCTGTGGAGGAAGCACGAAATATACGACAGCGAAATCGAATTGTATTTTTACTAGACTTTGTTTTTTATTTATTTTTTTTTCGAAATGATACAGTTTTTGTCAATAATGTTCCAATGGATTGCAATTTCGAAAAAACGTGTGTTTCATTTTCAATTTTATCAAAGCTCCGTCAACTTTTTCATTCGTTGGACCGTAATTATTTATTTAATTTAAAAGAACATCACTTCTTGGATATAAAAGGATTCAAATAAATAATCGGTTCATTTATTTTATACGTATAAAGATTTTAATATTAACTACACATATGATGAACTATATATAAATAAATAAATTATAAATAAATGAACTATAAATTTTATAAGCAATATATAAACTATATTAATTCTATAAATCAGTGGAAACTCTAAATTTTAGTCTTTAAGATTTCGAACCCTGTGACTCCAAAGTAATATGGAACCGTGATTTTTATCTATATTGATTATTAGGCGCTTTCATTAAAAAAAAAACGCAAAACTCAAACAAATCCAAACCAACCCAAATAAATATGTTTCTTCAGCTTTTTTTATTTCCTATGATATTCATTTCGAACGCATAAATTGCCGAGTTAATAAATAAATGTAAAAAATATTCGTGACAGGTATTCTCCAACTGCGACCATTCCATTTTCCATTTCCAACTTCCATTCAAGTAATTAAAACGATCGATGCTAAAGGAAACGGGAGATATATCGCGCTCGGTTGATTGGGCGACGGTTGATTGGTCGACGTCGAAAAACTTTGGAAAAGTAATTGTTTCTGTTTTTTTTTTTTCATTTAGACTCAGCGTTCGACTAGAACTGGAATCGGGACTACCTGTCAAGGAAAAACGAAACGTGAGATAGCCAGAGAGTGGCTCGAAGTGGCCGACTCCCTTGCACCCCCGACCGAAGAGACCGGGACTACCAAATGGCCAATTCGTGTTTGCAGATTGCCTCTATCTCTCTGGCACACTGTAAAGCGCATCGTAGATTGTCGTTTCCTCTTTCCGTACAAAGACGAGAGTTCCGAGTGCCAGGATCGGGAGGAGAGGGCGAAACTGAGAACAAAAAAACGACGTTTAGTTTAAGGGGTTAGGCTACTGTGATAGCCCGAAAATCAGGATTTTTACAAAAAAAAAAAAAAAAAAAAATGATTCTGAAGGAATAAGCAAAAGGAATGATAAAAACTGTCGACACATTTATTTTTACGTACCATTACAAAGTGTTCCACTAAATATGATAAAAAAACTTAATGATTCGAGCAGTTGTAAATTTAACCACTTTAAAGACCTTCGAAAGTAAGAAACGCAATTATGTCGTCCATTTTGGTTATCTAGTTGATCCGAAATAAAAAAACAAATTTTTATTGAAATAGATAATTATTTATTTTAATAGGTAATGTTATCGAAATATTGACATAGATGATCATTAAAATGACCATAATGAAAAAATAAGTGGATTTCGATTTTTGGAGAAAATGTTATCGTTATTGATAAAAACGATAAAAATAAAAAATGTTCAACGAAATCGTTGATCAAGTTTACTATCACGGTAAATAATCGTACTGAATTTCAATTAAATTCATTTTCATCAATTTCAAGTAAAGTAATTCATTAAATGTTCGATTGGCAGTTCCATCCCTGCAATTCTAATTTTATTGTCAATTTTCCATTCTAACATCACAAATTTGATAATTCAGTTCAATTTGAGTTGGTTCAAGGAACGATGCTTTCTTTTTCCACAATTCCAGCATTTCTTCAAACTTTAGCCAAAGAGAAGCTCATTGACAACTCTTTGATAGATGGCCATAAATGTTGTCCAGGCTCAATGACGATCCTGGAATATTTCATATTCCTGGTGGATACCAGCGTTTTCAAAATTCAATCCAAATATTTCCTTCATGAAAAACGACGCGTTTGAAAAATGGATTTCCGGGGACATCCAGACACGAAATATACAAAACAGCTTTGCGCCGCTGTGCACTTCGATCGTTATCTTAGGCTGCACAGTCAACGGCCTATCGAGAGTGCTCTCGATGTGGCGTCTCCGTCACTTCCTGTTCTTTCATTGTTCGTTAGCCGGAGAACGTCATCACTAAATCTCCGAGGGTCTGTGGTCAAGGGTCCGAGGCGCCTGGTCGGATTTTTTTTTGCCTTATCGGCGACTGAAAGCCCATTTCGTTGGACAGTGGTGGGCGAGTCTGGTGAGTCGGTTTCGGAGCTCGGCACTTACGGGGTGGAGGACGAGGAGCAAAGAGGTTTATCGCCTAAAGAAGTGATATCGACGAATATTGATTTTCCTCGGTCCAAAAAAAGACCACCACCGTCACCACCCCTCTTCCCCTCCCCCAAAAAGAAAACGAAGAATCACCTCGTTTCGGAAATTCTGGAGATACTGCAGAACTGCAGGCCGATAGTTTTTTCAAACAGCCCCCGGTTACCTAGATACGAATCGTATCGAAACCGTTCTAGACCAAGTGTGCTATATCAGATCTAGCGCTAATTCCAGTTGGTTCCTTTTTGGATTGTTTGGATTTAGGTTTGATTGATCCGTTTTGGTCGTCAGCCAACTGTTTTCCATCGTAACAGTCAATGGTCACGATTACCTAGAACCGAATCGTATCAAAACCGCTCTAGACCAAGTGCAGTAAGTCAGATCTACCACCAATCTCTGTTGGTTCTTTTTTGGATTGCTTGAGTTTGTTTGGGTTTAGCTTTGCTTGGTCCCTCTTGATCGCCAGCCAACTGTTTTCCATCGTAACAGTCAATGGTCACGATTACCTAGAACCGAATCGTATCAAAACCGCTCTAGACCAAGTGCAGTAAATCAGATCTACCACCAATTTCTGTTGGTTCTTTTTTGGATTGCTTGAGTTTGTTTGGGTTTAGTTAAGTTTGCTTCCTTTTGGTTACCAGTCAACTGTTTTCGATACATACAAAATTATACGTACAAACGGATTCGTTATACGTGGCAATTTCTCGTTAGTGGCTATGACGAACCAGCCTCAGCATATCCTACTATTCCTTTGTCCATATCACGTAACCAAACAAAAGTGTGTTTCGCAATCGTCACTTGTGTATGCATACGCAGCTTCTCCCTGAACCACACGTCCCCCCCAAACCCCCCCGGCCCTCCCAAAAAGTAAATCGTCCAGCTTCCAAGAGACGTCAAGGAGAAACGCGATTCTCGGTCAGGGGCCCCGAAAAATTGAAACCCTCGAATTCTCTCGCGTCCCCTTTTTTGTTTAGGCTAAACCCCTCGGGGATTAATGAACTGAACGAGAAGTTGGGTCTAAGTGTAATACGCGGAACTATATCCATATATACGCGTGTGTGTAAGAGGAAGAGAGAAGATTGTGGGGGGGAGGAGGAGGGTTGGAGTTTTTGGAGAAGTAGCTAAGCCGCCGGAATATGGCCCGTGAAATATTTCTAAACACGGCACGGGGCAAAAGCCGGTCGTCCGGTAAATCGGTCTCTTGCGAAACTCTCTATACGTTGGCTCGAAACTCAGAGCTGAAAAAGCCAAAGCACGCGTATAATAATAGCTAATAAAGTGGACGCGCGAGCGGAGGCTTTTCGTGGTGCCTGTGGCAGAGCAGGTGGCTTCTCTCTGTTGCTTCGCGTTATCTATATACGTATATATCTTTACACACGTGCGGCTTACACGGATACACCGGGCGCGCATGCTACGTTTATCGTCCCGGTATATGGACGACGAAAAATTACCGGAGGCACTGATATACTCGAGCCGGTTCGACATTATGGGATTTAGGACGAAAATGAGCTTAAACGAGCCATGCACATCCCGGACTGTCGTAAACGAAAATATTACCTCGCTGTGTTTGTAATTTATATTGTTCATTTATTCGTGGCTATTGGAGTAATATATTTAGTATTATATTTTTGTTTTTATAGCGCATAATACTTTTTTTCCAAGCCAAGTCGTTTTTCAATTAGTCGAGTTGTGTGAGGATCCTACGAATTGAACATTTAGCATCATCCAAGAGCGTCAAGTTTGTTTGTTTGGGTCAGTTTGGGTTAATCAAATCAATTATTCGTGGCGATCAATCGAAAAATCCTTACGATCCTTCATCTGAAGCATTCCTAACCGTGATCAGGTGTGATGACGAGCCAAGTGGATTGAAACTTGGTTGGAAGGATGCCTGAATTGGACAATCGATAAGACGGGCCAAACGGCGATTCGTACGATCGGAGGGATGGAGGATTGGGGTTGGGCGAGAGGGGGGGGGGAGGAGATTGGTGGTAAATCGTGGCATACAGAACCGATCGGTCGTGCAGAAAGGAGCCCGGTGTGTGTGCTCCAACCGCCCACGCTTCCAGACAGAATAAAACTACGCGAGGACGATCGTAAGTACCGAGGAAGTACTTGGACGAGGGTGAAGGAGGAGAAGAATGAAGCGTGCCCGGGTATACGGTCACTCCTTTTTTTCGTTTTTTTTTTTTTAATTTTATTCTTTTTCTTTTATTTCTCCTTCCACGTAGGCACATCTCTTCTTCTTCGTCTTCTCTCCTTAACCCTGTCCACCGCCTACTTTTCTCGAAGAGCAGTTCGTCGCGTCCCGCGAAGCTCTCCGATAGCCCCGGAGCGCCATGGCAAAACGAAAGATCGCGGTACGGAAGGGGGGGAGGCAGCGAGAAGGGAGCAGGGAGCAGGAGGGAACTTGAACGTTCACGAATATAACCGGAGCGGTACGTAACGCCGATTTTTTTTCACATGTGTGGGGTATATATGTACATATGAGATATTCTGGTCCAGTTGTAACGCTAATGCCCTCGTGCATTCTGTGTGGGCGTGTCCTGATGTAAGGAACCGAGAGAGGAAAAGAGAGATATATATATATATATATATATATATATATGTGTGTGTGTATATGTATTTATATATGTATGTATATATGGGGGAGTACGTGTGCGTACGTATATGTAAGAAGCGCGTGCACGGTCATTACTTTGCGGGATTTGCAATTGGTCGTAAATGCCCCGAGGTCCTGGCCTCGCGTGCGACGATGGTACGTGTCTCTGGTTTTTTATTTTTAAATTTTTTTTTCTTCCTCCTCCTCTCGTTTATTTTTTTCCCTGGTGCTGTTCTTTCATTCCCCCGCACACTCCAGATCCATACTTTAGTATTATGTATCTCCACGGAACAGGCGAGCTATCGTTTTTTTCTTTTTCGTTTTATTCTTGTGTGTAGACACGCGTGTGTTTGTTTGGGTTTGTTTGGGGTTAGTGTGTGTGTGTGTGTGTGTGTGTAGATCTTAGTATATTCTATATGTTTACCCGTGGACCTAAACTCTCGTAGACTCGTGTTCGTTCGGATCATTCGATCGGGGAATATCTCGTCGCGTGACTCGACGTTTCCTCTTCACACGTCCCTCTTCTGACGAGAATTATTATACGTTTTTTTTCAAATTATTTTTTTGTTTTCGTTTCGGTTTTATTATTTTTTTTCTTCTTCAATCGAAGCAATAGTTATCAACGACCCTCGAGAGGGATCGGTAATAATTAGACGGAGTTGAAGAGGTACCGAAAGGAGTTCCGGCAGTACTCGTGACTCATGCGGTTCGCAGTTTTTTCCTTCGATAAGAGAGAAACGAAACGATTCGTTCCCTGATACAGTCTCTGGTAATCTCGAATCCGCATCGCCCGCGTGGACGAGCCGGAATTTTTGAACACATTTCGAAAATATTTCGAAATATTACGAAAAATATTTGATTTTCAAGAGTTCTTTAAAAAAAGAATGAAAAGAAACCTACACATAGAATAAAACAACCAAGGTTCACTAAAATTAGTGAACTTTGGTTTTTTATTTTTCGCGTTCTTTTTTAATTTTTTTTTTTTAGTAAATTCTCAAGCAAAAAAAATGTATTGTATCCCATCGATATTTTTTTATGCTTAAGAGTTATTAACAAAAAAAATCACGAGAATTTTTTATGTTCAAGAGTTTTCTGAAAACACACACAAGAAATAAAAAACGAAAAGTCACTAAGCCTCGGCAACTTTGGTTTGTAAGTTCTTGTGTGTGAGTTTTTTTTCGTAGTCTTTCAAGGACAAAAAAAGGATTATATCCTACCGATACGTCGATCGAAAACTGATCGAAATATTTTCAAAAATTTATACAAGTCTCGCTCGTGATCCAATTATTGTTTTTTTAGTAGCTCGTCTTTAACTAGAAACGTAAATGTGCGTTTCGAGTACGACCTTGTTTCCGAGCGGACGTATTGGACGTATACGTATATAGGTATGGGAAAAAGGGTTCCTACATTGGTATGTCCAGCATCCAACCGATACCGCATCGGAGCTATCTCGGCTCGTATGTTGTGGCCCTTTATCCCCGAGGCCACGTGTAGCTGTCCGTTCAAGGCGGTGGGTTTATACGCCGCCGCATAGAAGGCAGCAGAAAAGCGAGAGGAACGGGGAGGGGAGGAATGGGGAGGGGGTTATAGGGGAGTGGAGAAAAGGGATTCGCTGATTTTTAATCGTTAAACTGCCGTAACGTAATAACCGTTAATAACCGCGGCGAGTGCCGCTAAGTATCGCAATTCGCGTGGGCGCCTTAGCCCTTCTCTTGGGAAACTTAAGACCTCTCTCCCTTCACGACAGGTTGTTGTATACCCAGCCAGGAGAATACGCCGGTGCTCAGGAACCTGCTATGTTTTCATAAGGCGGTACTTTGCCGCGTATGACGTATTTCACACAGCCAGATTTAAGACGGAATTCTATTAGGTTGGGGAATGAGTTCGTAGAGTTTTTGTATTCTATTTTGTTTCACAACTATTTTTTAACCCAAACAAACGCAAACAAATTGTACTAATCGCCTTTTTAAGTAATTTAATTTTTTCGCAGTGTTTTTATGTTTGATTTTGTTTTACAACGATTATTTAACCCAACCAAACCCAAACAAGCTTTCCTAATCGGCTTTTTAAGTAATTTAATTTTTTTTTCAGCGTTTTTATATTTTATTTTATTTTACAAGGATTTTTAGCCCAAACAAACCCAAACGAACTGTGCTAAACGTCCTTTTGAGTAATTTAATTTTCTCGTCGCGTTTTTATATTTTCTTTTGTTTTACGATTCTTTAACCCAAACAAACCCGAACCAAGTGTACTAATCGTCTTTATGAGTAATTTAATTTTTTCGTAGTTTTTTTTATAAATTATTTTATTTTACAACGATTTTTAGCCCAGACAAATCCAAACGAACCCAAACAAACTGGTCTAAACGTCTTTTTGAGTAATTTAATTTTAACGCGGCGTTTTTATATTTTCTTTGATTTCACGAAGATTTTTTAACCCAAACGAATCCAAACTAACTGTGCTTATCGTTTTTTTAAGTAATTTTATATTTTATTACCTTTGACGCGATAAGAAAATCAAATTTGAAGATTTTCGAGGTTATATTAATGTTGATCGTTTTTCCCAACAAGACAGTGTCGTTTTGTTGCGAAAATTTAATTTGGATTCCGAATTTAATGGAATGAAATGCCCAAACTCAATTTTTGACTTTCGACCAATCCCTTTTCTTTCTCTCTCTCTCTCTCGCTTATACCTCTTTTGACTTGTATCCAGCATTCTCAACGCGCCCGTAAAAAGACGTCCTGGAGAGAGCCATTAAAAAATATGTATCCAGCGGGAATGTCAAGTTGGGCCCTTAGACTCGAATATCCCATCGGAGCTAAAAGAACCACCGATTCGTATTGCCTTTCGAAATGTTTTTGGTTTTTATGCCTTTCCTAAAGCCTAGTCGTATTCTTCAGGCCATTAATATTAATGCGTTAATATTTTAATATTCGGCGCGATCGGGTCGCGGACGTGATCCGACCGCGAGTAACCTATTGGGAATGGGACAGCCTGGATGAACCTGACCTGGATACGTCTTTCATGCGTCTATAAGAGCATATGCATGCTTTTTCAAGCGCATGAGAACCTCTCGGTGTCCCGGTGACATTTTTAACCATAAATGTTCATACGTACATACGAAGTTGGCAGGTTTGTTCTTACGAAGTTGGCAGGTTTGTAAATTACGACCTCGAGGTGGTGACATTGATATTGTTTTAAGTGGCCCATGAGGAGTTTAGGAGAAACGGAATACATAGAGAGCCTGATGCAAATAAAAGACGGATTCTGTCTATTTCCTTCTTTCTCAACCCAAACAAATCCAAACAAACCCAAACAGATAAATGAACGTTCTATCCCTTTCTTTGTTTTTTTCTCTCTCTCTTTCTCCCTTACTCAAAAATTCAATTGGACATCAATTCTCAGTTATTTATAATCAGTTATTCATAATTCTGCCAAATCCGTACCAAAATTGTTATTCTATTACTGTTGCATGATCTCACGTTCTTTTTTCTTGTTAACACATATCATTTCTCACTCCCATAGCTTCTTATGTTTCGTATATAACTTTAAAGCATTTTGTTTTTATTTTCATTTCGTTTAGGGACTTAATTTTTATTTAATTTGAGCACTTTATTGTTGTTATTATTGACTCTAATTTCTTTATTTTTATGTTTATTCGATATAAGCACTTCATTATGGTTAATCCTTTTTATTCTTTACCAAATTCGCAATTATCATTTTGAGTTTACAAGTCGAATTTCTATCTATTTTGATTTATATAGTTTATATAATTTGTTACTTTGTTATGACGCTATTATTTGTATTTATTTTATATTTTGTTAATTTGTTAGTATCACCAGAAAATAAAACTGTGCCGTAATAAACCAATATCATTATTATCATCGCCCCCCCCCCCCTCTTTTTGATATTCCTTTCGCTCCTCTTTCTGTTCCGGCAGAAAACGAGACAGACTGACTTGTCTTTTATCGCATTACTCTGTCGTCCGGTTTTACGAGCACGCGCTGCGTACCGCACATACTCTCTTTTTTACTCGCGCTCGCTAAAAATCATATAGTGCGTATATTAAAGACATTTGAATTCGACAGTACGGGAGAATACGGCGGCCGTTCTCGTATACGATCGTACGGTAACAGTCGCAATACCACGCACCAAAATCGATTTTAACGCTCGTACTCTTACTCGCTCATTTTTTCTCGCATTCCAGCTGTATCTCCAGTGCTCATACATTGCACGACCGGAAACTGCTCGGAAAAGTGCGTGCACACTTTTGAGGCTTTTTGATGGTGTCAAAACAGAATCCCTTCGGGTTGGGTTCGCTTGATTGAAAAATTTGATTATTTTTTAAGGTTTTATATGTTCTCGATATTTTTTTAGTATTGTTTCCTCGTTTACAAAAAAAAATTGTGGAAATTATTACATTACTGTTCGGATTTTGAAAAATTGGCAAAATTCTTGAAATTTTGAGCAACTGTAGTTATTGATGAAATAATCATGAAATTTAATAATTAATTGTATTAACCGAACGAATAGTACTGTATCAAAACAAAGTCTGAAAATACTTAAAACCCAAACAAACCCAAACAAATTGTGGAAATATTTATTCATCAATATTTTGGACAGAGCAATCGATTGGGCTTAGTTTTGAACTAGTCAACTTCGCTGTCACATTTAGTACTCAATTTATTAGATAATTAACTTTTTTTTTCTTTTCGGTGACAATATAAGGTACGTGTATTTATTCATATGCATTACGTTGCAACATTTGCCTCCAGGAATTTTCGTGAGAATTGCCGATTTCATCGACGTTTAACCAGCTTATTCGATAGGCGGGTATCGGAATAATATTTTGTTTCTACCGGATCTTAAGTGCTTGATTCTTGAATTGAAAACTCGCTCGTACCATATTTCACGAACGTCACATTGCGTTGGTTGCTTTTTATCGTAACTGAGTGCTCACCAACCTACACATTTCGTACATCGACTCGATACAGTGCACTTTCAAATTTTACTTTCTTATCACACTCGTAAGACCGGAAATGACGAGTCATGAGGATTATGACATTCGTAAGAATGTTTTCAGACTGGTATCGCCATGACAACACATAAACCGAAAATATAGTGTAAGATTTTTTAAATTTTTTATCATTTCGAGGTGAACTTTTAAAATCACCAAAGTCAGTATTTTTCATATACTCAAAATTAGGTTCTGAACTCAAGCATCACTCATTTTATTCGTATTTAGATTATTAATTTAGAATCGATTAATGAATTAGATTTAATTTTATTCCTATTTAGATCGTATTTAAATTTGATGAAAAGCCTCGATTATTTTTCGATTTTTTATAAAATTTCAAAGTCGGCCCATCGATTTTTCCTAATCTCAATTTTTCGATATATTTATCACTTTTTGACAATTTTTCAAACGCCATTCCCAGGAAAGCTCATCAAAGTATCAGCATGGATCAAAATCCATTTTCAAAGTACCGGAGGGGGTACTTTTCGAAAATTTCCAATAAGTCTAGCTGACTCGATTTGAAATTCCGCTATAGCTGTTTGGAATTTCAGAATTTTGAGAATTCCGAAAATTTTGTTGGACGACTAGAAATATTTTAGTTGTTTCAAGAACCTATCCAATATATAATACTCTCCCAACTATATATATATACCAGTTTTATCAAACAATAAGTTAACAAAAGAATAACAATCTCTCGTTCGAATTAAAACTGCTCGTGTTGTTGATACACCCATAGTGTAACCATGCTTCGAATAAATTCAAAAGTACTTTATCCCAGACCATACTCGTAAGGAAAATATTTGAGCAAGTAACCACAATGGTTTGAATGGTCACATCCATAATTTATGGTCTGCGTGTTAGCTCCGGTGCAAAGATCGCGAACCCGAACCAAATAAAGTCTACTCAAAATGACTATTCAGTTATTCGTACATCGTACTGGTCTTATTGTAGAACTCTGCGTCGGGCATCGTTTTTTTTATTTTATCGTACGATGTTTTTTTTTGTATTTTATTGAATTTGAAAAAAGTACTCCATCCGATGAAAACAATAATATATATAATAAAATTGTTCAATCGTAAGAAAGATTTTTTAATGTAATATTTGGAATACACTAATGGAAAAAATTAAAGGACAAAATATCCAAAATTTTAGCGGTTTTTCAAATGGCTATTCTTCGATAAAAATGGTCGTATCAGACTAAAAAAATAGCAATTTTAAGCTTGAAGTCTGTAGTTTTGAGATTTCATGATTTCAACAAATTTTCAAAGCCACGTGTATCGCTCAATCCTAAAAAAGATAGCGAAAAGAAAACTTCGAATGTTTTTTGGTTCTTTTTCTAATCCACGGACATGGTAAATGAATGTGGTTCGATCAATTTACTGAAAGAATAGAATACCTTGTTCATTTAGCTTCAATTTATTTTTTTACATCTCAATGTGACCATTTTTACTGAGATATTGAACTTTGAATGAAAAAGGATCATTTTGTGTTTGACTAATGATATCTCGGCAACCCATTGTTGCACAGCAAATTGACGGTGGTTCTCGAAAACTTGAAAAAATCCTCTACAAAGATAAAAAATTCATTTTCCGAAAAAAAAAATGTTTTTTTCGTAAAATCACCAGCCAAATTAAAAAGATTAAGGGTACCATCAACTTGAAGTGTTCATTCTATAGTTCAATACGCTCAAAAAAAAACCCGGAAAGTTTCAACTGAATCCATCAAGCCGTTTTTTTGTTTCATTCGATAGAATTTTTGAAAAAAATTACAGGATCACTTTTTTTGTTCTAAAATGTTCATAATCTTAAACAAAATGAAAACAGAAATTTATCTCACTTTTTTCACATTTGTTTCGATAAAAATATTTAAAGTAATGAAAATAAATGCTGAAAAAAAAACATTCTGTTTAAATGGTGAAAAAACATACAAAAAAAATGTTGAAAAAAATCATTTTAAAAAAAGTTGACAATAAATGTTGGCTGGGAATGTTTTTTGAGTTTTTTTTTATTGATCTTGGGAAATTTAAAAATCAAATAACGCCGGCATTAGAGTTGCCCAAAGCATATTACAAATGTATTAGTCAAATGAAAAATTTCATTTTGGTCGTACGGACGCTGGGATTAAAAAAAAGACCTGTTTTATAGTTTGAGGACTTTCCTACGGAACACTCAAACCCGTCAAGAAAGTTGGGCAGTGCTAGGGGTCTCGAAGTAGTCGTTCTTCGTAAAGTTTTCGCTCTCGCGGTTTTAAATATATTTTTTTGCCATAAATCACGGACTCGGGCTTGCGCAGGGGCAACGAAGAGGAAGTTCACATCAGGAATGGGCAGGTGCGTTGATGCTCTCGCTTAGCTTGCACCCACTGTCACGCTCGGTGCACCCGTGCCCGCAAAATTCTTCCTGCTCCGTTCCGTCTCTCATCCCTGGTTCGCTATCTCCAGGCCCTTCTCCAGGCCTCCATCGCCCTTTCCCTTTTTCTCATCCTCGTTCTTTCTCTCTTCGGCTATCCGGTCCTCCTCATTGCCGCGCATACTTCACGCTCTCCCTTTTCTTATCCCATCATGCAGTCGTGTATGACGAACCTCCGCTCCTCTTTCCCTCCTCTAACGTCCTTCCCCATTTTCCCCCTTCGTTTAAACGCTTTTTTTTATGTGGTTTCACCGTTTCGCTCTCAACCCGTCACTTTTCTCTCCTTCTCGTCGACCCCCTCCTCTTCTTGAAAAATACCCTCTTTCTCTCTCCCTCGACGTTTTTTCGCCTTTCAGCATCCTCTCTTTCTCCTCTCCCTTCTGGGTCTCCGTGGCCTCGCGACTCACGCGAATTTTAGGCTTCGGCAATACGGCGTAATTACCGCGTCCTGTGGTTTGCTGGTGGTTTGCCGAGGTGGTAGCTCGCCCTTATCCGAATACAGGTGGTCCTCCGTCCGCGGTTCTCAAATCGTTCGGGAACTTCAGGAACTTTCATGTGGGTATACAAACCTGTACGTACTTACATACTCAAGCGGCAAACAGGAACAGCCGAACTATCGTTTGGAACATCAACAGGAACCCAAACAAACCCAGACGAAGCCAAGCAAACCCAACCAGGTACAGCCGAATTATCGATCAGAAGATCATCAGGAACCCAAACAAACCCAAACAGGAACAGCCAAATCCCGGTTTGGAACATTAATGGGAACCCAAACAAACCCAAGTAAACCCAACCAGGAATAGTCGAATCATTGTGAGTGGAGTTATCCCTTTCTTCCTCTGTGTCTTCTGGTCGATCAGCCAGGATCCTCGCAATCCTCTCGTTCGTCCGAAGCGAGAGGAAGAAACGCAAAATTATACACGAGGCCTTACCGGAGTACCTTTCAGCGGCACCTTCGCGAACTCTCCTGGGTACGTACAACCGCATACATATTCATGCAAGCGCTGACAGAAGGTTGCGCAGCTTGGCAGTTTCGCGTGCACCACCTCTAAGAAAAGAGGCTTCTCCACTTCGCAATCGCATAGACCCATTTGAATAAAGAAAACGTGAAAACGTTGTAAATTTATCCAGCGCGAGTTTCTCGTCCCAGAGTCTTCCTCGGTTGGAAAGGAGAAGTGAAAAATCAACCGGGGTCGTGCGCGTACACATCAGCGAAAATGACCCGCTCGGTCGCGAACCGAACACGAAAAGCCCGAGGTCTTCTCGCCGCTTTTCTCCGGCTTGGCACGCAAGCCACGCCATACCCGAGCTCCGATAATGGCTGGTCTCACTCCTCTGGAGATCCTCTGTGGACTACACCCGGACTGGACAGGCTTTCGCTCTGAGCGGACCATTACTGGAGTCCTACCTTCGCTTGGAGGGACTATGAGGCTTCAAGAGAGACAGACGAACGTCTGGTTCGTTTATTAGTGCTACTATGACTTCGTGACTCCCCCACATACGTAACATCTATAATGTCATACGGAGAACAAAACAGCCACAAATAAAATAAAACATAACCCAAACAATAATTTGTTTGGGTTTGTACAATATAATTTTAATAAATTGTATGTACCTATACAAATCTAATGCAAGGACACACTCGTTCCAAGAAAGTGAGAACCCTGGCTAGACAGAGCCAGTTAGTTTGGGTTATTTTGGGTTAGTTTAAGTCAGTTTGGGTTAGTTTGGGTTAGTGAAGGTTAGTTTCACTTAGTTTGGATCTATTATGGATACATCTATAATAGCATACAGCAACATCATTTTCTGTGGGTAACTCAACGCAAACTCCAAAGCTAATGGAACAAATAAAATAAAAAAAACAACGCAAACAAACCTAAACCAATTTAAATTGTATGTATACAAAATTCAACGCAAGGTCACACGCGTTCCAAGAAAATGAGAAGCCTGGCTAGACAGAGCCAAGTTCACGAGGAGGTCAGCGATTCCTTTTTCCGAACGCCTCCTCATCCAGTTGCTGGCAATTCCAGGAATTTTGCAGGAATTCTCAGGAAATGTGGAACTACTACCAGATCTCGAGAGAGTTAAGGGGGGCAGAGGAGAGGAAAGTGGCTCGAGCCATTGCGAAGCAAATGTTGCCCAACCGTAAAAAAAAACATCCAGGGAGAGTAAGAAAACTTTTGCACATAGGGAACGAGCGCGTAACCGGAGACCTGGCAAAGGTGACGTTTTATCAACGCGCCAGGGGAGATATGGACGGGAAACGATACAACGCACCCGCGTGTTACTGGCACGCACACGGGCGACGAAAGAGCGAGTTCTCGCTTGTAATCGGAGATTCCCCGATTCGCACTCCCATATCTGAATGTTGATACACACGCGTGTACAGGACCATGCAAACGAGCGGGAATGAGCAAAACAGGTTTTTGACGGAGAGAGAAAAAAAGAGGCTGAGGAGGGCGAGGTGGAGAGGGCGGCCAACAGAATTTCGTGTCCACTCGAACGAGACGGAGATCGACGATCGATTAACGAATATTCGACAGGTTGTAATCATCACCGGGTACCCTGAACCGTTCTCTCGCGTGTTCCACACTGGGACTCAGTCGATACACGAATATATCCTCATACATTTTTATGTGGGTCAGTAGTTTCGATTCCATGATTTCCGTACGGCATCCTCGGGCCAATTATAAATCATCGAGCAGCCTTGAAGGACCCAATGACTGATACCGAATGATCAACGCTGGCGTCAAGACCTAACGCATTTTCAAGTTGGATTTGTTTGGGTTTGTTTGGTGAAAACTATTTGACAAAACGAACAAGCAATGATTTTCAAATGACTCCTATGAAGCAACTTTTAGATACTATCTTGGTAGTGGTAGACTGAAAGCTTAAATTTTGAATGTTTTTTCACGTGTAATTAAAAAAGAAACGAGAAATATACGATTCATCTATTTTTTAAATATGTTTTTGCATCGAACTTCCAACGAACCAGCATAGAACGTTTCTCGTCGAAAAAATTGAAAATTCAAAGTTTTATGGGTTTGTTTGGATTCTCTAAACAGTAAATATAGTCATGAAGAAGGAATGTTAATCCGATTGACGCGAGAACATGACAGTTTTTCTTAAAAGGAAATTTCGTGATGTTTCTTCCCGCAGGAGAACCCAAAAGAGAAGAATTTCGAAATTCTTTTTTGAAATTACACTTTTAACAGTCAGGATTTAAATATAAAATAGATATAAAATATAAAATACCTAAATATAAAAGAAAATATATAAAAATGGATTTTTTCAGATTTCTAGACGGAAACTTTTAGTAATAAATTTCTAGAGGTGAACCCAAACAAAAATTTCGAAATTCCCTTTCAAGAGGACATTCTTCAAAGTCAGAATCGAGGAAAAAAACCAATAAATCGTTTTTTTATCAAAGTCCATTTTTACAAATACAAATTTCTAGACTGGAGTACTCACGTAAGTGCAGTGAGTTTCGCGTGGATCCCGAGGGCACGAAACCTACGTGGAAGATCCGTAACTGCGGTTACGCGGGAATCGCATATCTCGCTTATGCTTGGGGTCGTGGCGTGCGCGTGGCTGCAAAAAAAAAGAAACAAAAAAGATAAAAATTACTGCAAAGCCCTCCAATTTGATCTCACCGAAGGGATATCCGATCCACCCTCTCCGGACGGCCGCACACGCTTCCCCGCGATCGATGAGAGGCAAAACTGATCGATGTACGTATACGTGCACGTATGCAGGTCCACACGATCGGTATATATACGCGAGGCTATATATCGCATTTTCAACCTCGCGAGAGCCATTTTTGTTCAAGCTGCTACGTATCCTCGTGCTATGCAATATCACCTTTTCGTTTCGTATAAATCTGACAGGCGTGAACCAACAATAAATAACGAAAAATAAGAAGCAAACAAAAAAGGACAAATAAATAAATAATGGCGTTAAACAAAAAACCCGAGGAAACATGGGGCATATCGCAAATACAGAGTAATACGGGCTCTCGTGTAAAAACGTCCGAGTTTAAGAATTCACGCTGCGTATAGGTGCTAGTACGAGGGCGATAAATTATTTCCCTCGAGTGCACGTATTATTTACACATTTAAGAAATATGAACGTAAAAGTATAGATATATTCCGGAATAGCTGTGTACATCTTTATATATATATATATATATATATATATATATATATATATATATATATATATCACAAAAAGTTGTATTTCACCAAAGAACTTTATTTAACCCTTAATTAGGCGCATGGGGTCAGAGCAACTTGAAATTGGCAAAAAGCATTAGCCCCTGCGCCTAATTAAGGGTTAAATATCGAATCCCTATTTTTTAAATAACTTTCATTGATATAACTCGCAATTAAACTTTTATTCCCATTTATTTATATCCTGTAATTAAATTGTTCACAATTTAACAGTAATAATTCATTATCAACTGTATAATTTTAATAATCCTACATATATAATAGTTTTTTACTTGTAGAATGGTTGAATGCAATATTTGACCTCGATTAGTGGTGAGAGAGGAAGATTACGAACTAATAACTACTTTTATCCTCGATAACGAAACATACGGAAAATCCCTGTATAACGAAATCATATTTCCATCTTTTTATATCGATGTAAGGTTAGTTGTCGGCACATCTGGCGACGCGAGGACAGTCCTCGAAAGATACAAAGTCACCATTTCTTCAATGTGAGAATGTACAGGTTTATTTATACATGCATAAATATATGTATATATATATATACATATATATGTGAAAAAAAATTAATAAAAAACATTTATTAAATAGAATCAATAGCCCACAAAACGCGAAAATTCTTTAACAAATCTGAAAATATTCTGGTCAATTGTACATGATATCATGTAATCTTTTTTCTCTTGAATTTTTCCCTTTTCGTTTTTTTCATGTTTTTTTTTTTTTAAAACGCGTTGTAGGCGAAACAAAACACGCGCCCTCTTTTTGTCAATGCTTACAGTGTTTTTTATGTGACACGGGATTCTTGTGATTTTTATCCGTTTTTTAAATTTGGGCGTTAATTCTTTGTTTATGAAAAAATATTGTGAATTCAAATCGTTCCGACAAAAATCGGATAAAAATTGTCGAGTGCCTTTCAGAGATAGTACAATAACATAAAAAATCGCGAGTCAAAGCAGAGAGGTTACGTAACAAATCCAGGTCGAATCGGCATGGAATGCCCCATATATATATATTGCACCGAAACAACGTACGTTTTATGCACGCCCGTCCCGGGTGACTTTCACGTTCATACGTGGACGGTTCTGCAAAGCTGAGCTGCGAGGATCGCCTCACCCGCGAGCGGTTTTCGCGGCGTTCACCCGCGATGTATAAAATTCTCGACACGATAATTTCGAGATTTACGGTCGACGGGTGGAGGGGCCGTGATGGGAGAGAGAACGCGCATGCGCGTTTAAGGGTGATGGAGAAAGAGAGCAAGAGAGAGAGAGAGAATGCGAGAGTCAGGGAGAGGAAAAAGGAGGTGGTTCACGAATGTTACAACGACGTTTATTTAATGCTCCACGATATATAAATATTTTCCCCGTGTTTCGTCTATGGGAATGTAGGGCACGATCGGGAAAGATATGGGCGACCTATTTCTTTTTTTTCCACGACGGATAATCGGCCGATTGGCCAACATTTCGTGATCGATAGCGCATAATCGATCCATCCAGTTTACAGCTATGAAATTGACGTCGACAGAAAAGAAAGATCGTTTTTCACGTGTCAATGGGAATTTGCACGAACGAAGAATAATCACGTTCCATTATTTTCGATGCTTTGTTATTACAGTTATATTGGGTTATTAATTACTATCTTTTGCACGCGTGGGTCGAGGTTTCATTCGAAACGGTGTTTAACGAAAAAGTATTGTGGCAGGATGGTAGAATTATGGGTTTATTAAAACAAGATTCTATTTTGAAATTTGAAAAAAAAAACAATTTTAGATTATTTTCATTTTTCGAAATTAAATCTGTTCGTTCGCAAATCTGTTAATCGCTGATTAAGCGTAAATTGATATTTCCTTTAAAAGGACTTTGAACTCTTTTATTTCCAATCTTCCTATTTTTACATCGTTTGGTGCGAACATTTTCTTACTGAACCCGATGTTATGATATATTGATTTTTACTTTTTTTCTTTTCGCAAAAAGCAGTGGAAAAACATGCAAACTTTTTTCCCTCTTTGTCGCCACCGTTTTATTATTTTTATCTGTACATAAAAAATTCAGTAAAAAGTTCAGTCGGTTAAATGTTGCAATGAATACAAATGTAGTATTATATTATTATTATAAATATTGGGCAAATAAAATAAAAACAATCATTCATGTTTGCATTACAATAATTCATTGTAATTTATTATTGTACAAATATTGGACAAATTCAATATTGCACAAAGAAATAATAACAATAATAATCCATAATTGCATTACAATAACTATTTATAATTTATTACAAATGCGGTATGCAGTTTTGCATACAATAATAAAAAATACGTGAACACCTGCACAGAAAAAAAAACATTTTTAAACAGTGCAAATATTTTTTGCATTTTTTTCCTCGACACATATTTGTAAAGATAGTATTCGTATCGTAGACGTATTTTTTTTTTTTTTAATTTACTTTCGTCTGAGCATTGCAGCTTTTTCGGAGGAGTGCTAATAAACTCAATTTCTCACGACGAAATCGTTTCTAGCCAATTGGTCTTTCTCCGCGTCGGGCAAGTATAAAATCGCCACCGCGCGTTGGAATCCGGCAATTTATCGTTCCCGGTTATATTTACGATGGGTACGATATGAATATTCGGCGGGGCTTTATTTTACATGCTCGTCGCTTCCTTACGCTCGCTCGGCAATGTCCGTATTCTCCTTGGGGTGTTCGAATACATCGATACATATATGTATTTATGTATACCGTGTGCGAGTTGATTTTTGTGTGTGCGTGTACATGGTGGCCTGACGGCAGGTCAGAGGTTAATGAAACCTCGCGAAAAAATGCAAATAAGCGGTTGGTGTGTGTGTCTGTGCCGAACACGACGCATTACGCGGTTCTTGTCCCACTCGTCGGGGTTTTTGTGCTTTCCCCGGCTGAGAAAAAAAAAGAAAGATGGTGGGAGGGGGAAAGAGAGAAAATCGAAGATGAAGAGAGGGAGTGGGGGGAAAGAGCGAGAGAGAGAGAGAGAGAGAGAGCGAGCGAAATGGAAATTAAGAGAGAGAAGGAAGGGAAAAGAGAATCGAGAGAGAGAGAGAGGGATGACGATGATGATGATGATAAAGTTTATTGTACTTCAGTTGGAACTTTCAGGCAAAAGAAGAAAAACCAATAATGTGAAAGATATAAACACAATAATAAAATACTGTATACAAAATAATACATTTTGAAAGCATTGCATTATTCCTATAATTATAACATAATAAGACAAAACTATCAAAAAAATAATACTAAATTTTTAAAATATAATACAAAATATTATAAATAAAAGACAGGATGCTAAATTAATGGGAAGAAATAACCAAGAGGGAGAGAGAGAGGGAGAAAGAGAGAGAGAGAGAGAGAGGAATAATTATATAATTTATTATGTCCTAGCGCACTTTGAATGTTTTGTTATCATTGTCTCTTATTGTTATTATAGTTTGTTGTATTTTGCGCATCTGTACCAAAGTATATTATAATTCTCAATATTATAGTATATATTAGTCACTATGTTAATCATTGCCATATATTAATAATGCTTAATGTCACCCTTTACGAAGCAAACTCTGAGAGTTAAGGAGTAACAACGATTATTTAAAAATTATCCTAAAAAAGTACAACGAAACGATAATAGAGGTAATAATAACAATAAAAATACTAAAGAGACGTAAAACATAAGAAAAAGCAGAAATGATTAAATATTAATTATAAATCATCCAGTGTCGCGCCAAACCTTTCACCCATGAAAGAAGAAAATTATTTGCTTCCGATCGACCAGTTTTCGTGAGGGTTTCGCATTTCTGCCGTTTCTCCGTCCAGCAAGCAATTTTTGGAGCTGTGTGAGAGGAAGGGAGGGATAGGGGGGGGGGGCGAAGAGAGATCCAAAGATTGAAAGAGAAAGACGGAGGGAGATTAAGAGACCGCGAGTTCCGCTACTTTCGGGAGGGTTAAAATATTCGTGCGAATGCGGAAAGAGTTTTGCGATTCTTCATGTTCGCTTTGGGCCTTTATGCGCGCTACTTTGCTGTACAAACTCGTATAAGAATATACGATTCTTCACGGGCAAAAAAAAAAACTGCGATCGCGCGGGTACACTCGGGACCTTCTTTTTCTTTTTATTTCTTTCGCCTCTCTTTCATTCATGCCGGACCTTTGAAGTTGTTTCTTTTTTATTTTATTTTTATCCTCGTCGTTTCTTGATAAGGGATACAAATTTATGCGCGATGAAATCATTTCACCTGTGCAGAGAAAAGAAAATATCACAGTGTGTAAGCAGCTTTCGAATCGTGCGCCGGCCATTCGAAGCTTTCGTCAATGAAACGGTTAAAGCAACTTCGTTTTTTCGATCTTGAGTTGAATCGCGTTTTTAAAACGACAAATTTTAAACGCTTTGTCACTTCGAAGACATCGTCGATTGTTGCACGTTTCCACGCAGTTTGAGACAATTTGCAGACAAATATCTATGCTCAATTTTCCATTTGACAAGTTGAATAAAAGACGGTAAATGTTCGGAAGTAGAGATCCCAGAATTGGAAAAGAATACTCGGATGGGTGACCGCTTGGGCTAGTATGGATTTGCGAACCAAATACAAACCCAAACAAACTGAACATCGCACAAAATAAAAATAAATGTTGACGGACAAACAATGACGTGCGCCGACGTACTTTGTATTATTTTCTATAATCATAAAAGAAATAATAAAAAAATAATTAGCCGGATTTCAGCAAGAGCTCCACTTCGAAATATTTACCTAAATGTCGACTTACATTTTTATTGATCTATTATTTACTAATTTATGTATGTTTTTTTTTGTATTTATTTATTTATTTATTCTCCCTTGCAGGAAAAATCCTGCAAGGAAGAATAATTTCAAAAATCCAATTTCGTTTTATCGTAAAACCTTCCCTCAGCCAGGGGTCGGTTGTATTGAATTAGGAAAGGGATCCCTGATTGCAGAAAGTTCAACAGCCACTCCCATCAGAAAATCGAGTCGGCTAATTTTGCCTCGTCGAGTGAACGATCCATTTAGCTCGGGTTAATTAAATTCCTCGATAAATCGGGGGGTCCGGTACATTGAGATACACGTGTTGTCCGGATGTGAAGGGAGCAGATAGGATTCACGAGGAACACGTGCGCGAGCTGGGAAGCGACAGGTGCGCGCGTAAGACGGGTAGTCCCGGTCGACCAAAGAGAGTCGACTCGGTTTGCCCGTGCGCCATTATGAGCCCGAGTGCCATATGGTCGTTGTAACGTATATCGGGTTAGCCAAAGGCGGCCTGAAACCTCGTGATTTTAAGGGGACCAGGGGGTGTAACCAGATATTCTAACGAGCGACGTATCCTTTGCTTCGTTTTTGATGGAAACTTCAAGACCTAGACCTCCCCTGGATTAATAAACTTATATAAACCCTATGGCGAACCTATGGGTGTCCATGGACTTCCATGGGGAATCTCCACTACATCGAAATTCATCCAGTGAACGTACGATGATAGATTTATAATTAAACTTTTCCTCGATCATCGTAATCGCGGTACACCTTGGCACAAAAGTCACTACGCGTCTGCGCAGTGTACATATTTGCGTATGCGCAGACTCGTAATGGCTCGTGATTTATGGTGCTAATAAGCTTTGCAAAAATTAACATAATGCTCGGACCGAACAGGCCTCCGCTCGCTAACTTTTTCTCGCTTCGCATACACGGGATGCATAAAAGATCGCTATGTATAAAAAGACCCCCCCCCCCAGCCCCGCCCTACCACCTTGCACTCTCTTCTCTCTCTTGTTCAATCTCTCTATCCTTTTTCCCTACCGACTGGCTGGGTAATATTGTTGCATGATTTATAACCCTTTTGGTGCAACGATGCACCCGTTGCACTCAGGATCGATGTAGAACTTTGCCAATAGAATCACCCCAGTTCACTTCGGTTTTTTCTTCCTCTTTTTAAACTTTTAACCCCATACTTTAATTTAAACCCCTGGAATTGGGAAACTTCTAGAAAGTCCTCCTCTTTCTAGTCCACAGTTGTTGTTTGTTCTCACCAATGGCCAGGAGCAAGGGTCAACTTCGATAATTTAGGGAGACCATAGTTTCTCGGAGCGATTGTTTAACCGGTCACCACGCGATCTGGCTCGCCAGTTTCTGGAGTACTGTCAATTTAAAAAAAAAAAAAATTTTTTTTTGAAAGTCTCGAGTTTGCAAAAAAGATGAGTTTTGAAAAATCAAAAATATAGATTTGCGAAAGAGTATCGGACTGTATTGACCTCTGTTAAAAAAAATTCTCGTCTGCAATTGAGTCTTAGGGGAAATTAATTATCAATATTGATATAAACAAGGGATGGTGAGAACCCAAACAAATCCAAACAAGTTTGTTTGGGTTTCTTTGGGTTGCTAAAGCACGTTTAAAACCCAAACAAGAGATAGTGAGTTTGGGTTTGTTTGGATTTCCGAAGCACGTTCAAAACCCAAACAAAAGATAGTGAGTTTGGGTTTGTTTGAGTTTACAAAATACTTTCTAAACCCAAACAAGAGATAGTGAGTTCGTTTGGGTTTCCGAAGCACGTTCAAAGTCCAAACAAGAGACAGTCAGTTTGTTTGGGTTTGTTTGAATTCCAAAAGCAAGTTGAAAACCCAAACAAAGATAGCTTTGCGAAAATTAACTAAGTTTTGCTAATATTTTACTTAATTAGTATCATTATGATTATAAAATAAATTATAGTATTAATTAACGCGCATGGTATCAATTATTAAGTTTTATAATCATAAATAAAATTTTTCCCTCACGTATACATTTAGGCTTCATATATTTAGAATATTATAGGCCCTCTGATACTTTTGTACACGAAGAATGATCATAGTCTTGATTTTTCTCCAGAATTCATTGATTTTAGAAAAGAAAAAACATATTTAAAGAAAAAACTTCCCTACTCCCGCCTAGTTACCTCTTGAACCATCAAAGAAGGAACATTTCATAAATCACAATTTATTCCAGTCTCTGCGTAAGCGAATTTTCTTTTTTCGCACATCCATCAATCTTAAAGTCTACATATTCCAATAATTACAATTTACGTTTGAACATAAATAGGTTCAGTCTGAATTTATTCTCGTCGCGGTAATTATCCCTCGCGCGAGGATCCATCGAGGAAAGATAGGAAAAGATAAAAACGATCAAGAAAAAAAAGAAAGAGTAGAAATAATTTTCTTTTTTTTTTCTTTTTTCACTATTTTCCATCCCGCCGAGATTCCAGAGATCGTAAGTATAATCGGCGAGGAAAAGGGAGGCGATTCTTAACTACTCTGACGAGTCAACGAGCGACTAATTAGCAGCAATGAAATCCCTCCAAGCAGGAGGACCGAACGAGGCGAATACACCGACAGTTTTGAAGATCTGGACTGTGGCTTTCACGATTATCACGATCACGTGTCACGGAGCAATGAAAATCCTCGAGTGCTTATGGTATCTCGATGAATTTATATTGCCCCGGCCTTGATTCTCCGTTCGGCGCCGTCATACCAGATCGCACAAATCCATGAAGAGTAACCCAAACGCCCCCCTCTCCGCCATCCATTTGTACATATATACACAACACCGTGAACTCCTCGAGAAATAATTCTTTATTTTTTTGTTCCCCAATTTCAAAAGTTCCGAGCGGCTCTTTTCCTCGTACGGTTGGTGGATACCCGGCTATATATTACGGGTCCAATCAGGCCCGCTTTCGCGAAGTATGCATACTGTAAAAATGCATGAATTATTGATTGGTACGATGTCCCAACCTGCAACGCCATTATTATTTTATTTTATAGCCGGTACAATCGTAATACGAATAATTTCGGGGCTAGGCGGAGAAGGGCGGAGGAGAGGAGGATGAGGGTTGAGAGGAGTGGGGTACGTATGTGATATACCCCAGTACACCACTTATCCTCTTTTGAACTCGCTCGAGGCTGTGTGACACACGTGCCTCGTATGAAAGCGGGCCATTCGGAAATTGTCGGACGTTTTTTCGTCGTATAACTTTTTAAAGGTATACCCGAGGAGGACTCCAGCTCAGTCATCTCGCAAAAAGACCGTAGACGTGCGTCCTCGTACATGTTCTTGCTAATACGGTATCGAGAGCTAACCTTATTTTTTTTTTCCGGAGAAATCGATGAAATATCTGACGTTTTTTTGTCGATTGTATTTTTTTGACTTATCGGGCCAGCGTTTTGGAAATTTTGGAATTACTTAATTTTGGGAATTTGGAATTTTTTTATTTTTCAATTTTTTTACTATTTCAATTGTTTCATTCTTCAATTTTTAACATGTTCAATTCTTTAATTTTTTATTTTCCAATTTTTCAATTTTTGATTCGTTTAATTTTCAATTTTACAATTTTTTAATTTTTTACTTTTTTAATTTTTGAGTTCTAGCGATTAAAAATAATCCGTTCGCTATGAACGAAAATCGTTAAAATGTTGTCGGAAGAGGAAGAGTGTACGTAAAGTGTTTCAATTGGGTGATTTTGAGTATTCCCATCATTTGGCTGTCTCAGAAACGGTCCTCGAAGTAACACGTCCCAGAATTCACTTTCCTCGCGTGTACGTAAATATTGTATAATAAAATGTGAAAAAATATTAACACTCGTTATTTATGAACATACGTGATAGCGCGTGTGTGTGGGAATTATAGGTTGGCCAGTACAGCTTGTTTGTGATTCTCTCGCTGGGCCGAGGATATTTCGGCATGTGGATGATCATGTCGGTACATTCCCACGAGAATGCCAAGCAGGCATTTTCTCTCTCTCTCGCTCTCCCTCTCTCTCTCTTTTCGTATTTACCGATAGCGCTCACAGCGGATCGGTTTTCGCGTGTGCATAACTCCGTTGCCCAATTAATAATCCACCGAAGGTACCTAATTGCCCGGCTGATTATGAGGCTATATTATGCAGAAGAGTGTACAGGCTCTTTAAAGAGGAAAACCGTGAAGCGAAAGAGTCAAGCTATTCGGACGTTAGTGAGTTTATATCACGAGTGGCGAGAGCGAGAGCACCTGCGTGGAATTTCGCATGCTCGATCGTTCGGTTTCCCAATAATGTCCATATTCAACCAAGAAACAGGAATGATAACGAATCCACGCGGGTCGGCATTTGTAAATATCGATATTTCGGTCCTCTGTATATGCGGGTCGAAAAAGACGTCTTTTATAACTTGAGCCCAAGCTTCACTACCGTATAACGATTCAACCGGAATTTCGACACCTCGAAAGCTTTCGACCCAAGTACGGCGCACCGTAGTACACTTCCGTTACAAATAATATAATTTTGATAACTTAAGCAAACAAACAAACACCAGCCAACGCTGAAGCTCCTGCGTACCAGACTACACTTCCGTTACAAATAATATAATTTCGATAACCCAAACAAACCCAAACAAACTTCAGCCAGCGCTGAAGCTTCTGCCCACCGGACTACACTTCCGTTATAAATAATATCATTTCGATAACCTAAGCAAACAGACCCAAGAAAACTGAAACGAACCCAAACAAACTGAAACAAACCCAAAAAAAATGAAATATACCAAAAAAATTGAAACAAACCCAACTAAACTTCAGCGAAAGCTGAAGCTCCTGCCCACCAGACTACACTTCCGTTACAAACAATATAATTTCGATAACCCAAGCAAACCCAAACAAACTTCAGCCAGCGCTGAAGCTCCGGCGCACTGGAGTACACTTCCGTTATAAATAATATCATATCGATAACCTAAGCAATCAAACCCAAGAAAACTGAAACAAACCCAAACAAACTGAAATAAACCCAAAAAATTGAAACAAACCCAACTAAACTTCAGCCAAAGCTGAAGCTCCTGCCCACCAGACTACACTTCCGTTACAAATAATATAATATCGATAACCCAAACAAACCCAAACAAAATTCAGCCAAGGTTGAAGCTCCGGCGCACCGGCGTACACTTCCGGTACAAACGATATCATTTCCTCAACCCAAACAAACCCAAACAAACTTCAGCCAAAGCTTCACTGCCGTATAATGATACAACCAGAATTTCGACACCTGAAAAACTCGCGATCCGAGTACGGCGCATCGGAGTACACTTCCGTTCAAAATAATACAATTTCGACAACTCGATTATTTATCTGGGAAATTCTCGCGCACTATTCAAATCTAGACTGATAAAAAATACATTTCGTTGATTATTGGCTCGATCGACAATCCTTGAATCCGTGAGATTCATCGATTGAAACATAAAGAGAGATATCGAAGTGAAAATAATTGCGCTTTTTGGCACACAATACACCGACAATCTTTAGGAATGATTCCGGAGATCATCCAGCGATGTTCGCGTATGCGCATATTCTCGCACACTCGTAAACTTTGCCACACGAGTTCGCTGGACCGAAGGTAGAAATCGGCCGGAGTCGAACCAAAAACGTTCGAGGCAAGAAAAGCCTGAAGTTGGACAGGCGAGTCCGAGAGGGTTCTTGAAGTAAAGAAAAAAAAACAAAACCAAAAAAAAAGAAGCACCAACTTCGACGGTAATACGCCTTTTTTAGGAAGCATAATTTTCTTCGGCATTGGTTGCTTCCTTTTTTTTTCTTCGCTGTTACGCTCGATTTTTTTTTTCGCATCGATGGGCGAACCGCCATAAAGAAATGTTGTTTTTACGGCTGCCAAATTGGCCGTTTAAAGTACATTGGACTTTTACTGTCTGAACTCGCAGGGAGCGATACTACTATGACTACGAGAGAGAACGAGAGAGAGAAAGAGAGAAAATCGGACGCCTCGCTCTCTCCAAGAGCAGAACTCAACAGAAAGCAAGAAAAAAAGAAAATATTTTTGCTGCGTTTGGGTCGAAGCAAAATTTCTCAAATACGTTTGGGTTTGACTCTTTCTCTCTTTCTCTCTCATACTTTTTTTCTCTTTGGAAGTGAACCCTCGTTCAAGACTCGAAGTAAACCCGCCCTTAGCCCAAAAGACTCGCGCGTACGTTAGCCCCCGAGACGGTAAGCACCCAGAATACACCGACTTGAAATCCAATCCCCCAAGCAAGCTGCGGTATATCCATTGCGCCTGAGGTTACACAGAGTAACCCTTTCTTTTTTTCAGGTGCGATAATACGAGCGCAAGTTTAACGCGAGCGTGCCTCGCACCACCGGAAGCATGAAAAATTCAAAATGTCTGAACCCAACGTTCGACGAAGAGGACTTCAAACGTAAAAATCGTCCTGAATAAAAAATCACAAGTGTACGATAGGTATTGACGTAAAGAACAAACCCAAACACACGCATTTTCAAATTCAAGTATTTTGGTGGAATTACTTATTTCCGAAATTAATTTATTTGAAAGTTAACAATATTGGGTTTGTTTGGGAGAGAAAGATTTGTTATATTATATCAATATTGCGATAAGAAAAATATTCATTTTTAAGATTTATTAATCAGTAATCATTGGAAAATAAATATATATAGAGTTGTGGAATAATTATCCATAATAATAATAGAATTAAATGAATGTGTTGATTAAATTTAAAAATAGAGAAATATTTTCTTGTACTGTTGGAACGGATGCACTGATAATACCTCAGTCGAACTGAGTTTGTTTGGGTTTGTTTGAAAGAGAAAGATTTATTATATTATATCAATATTAGGCTAAGAGAAATGTTTATTTTCACGATTTATTAATTAGTAATCATTGGCAAATTCAATACTCAGTCATCCTTCGGTTTATTTGGGTTGGTTTGGGTTCGTCGATATTATATTATATCAATATTAGGACCAGAAAAAGATTGATTTTAACGATTTATTAATCAGTATTCATTGAAAAATGCAATATATATATTTATAGAATTAGTAAATGTATTGATTAAATAAAAAAGCTGAAAAATCTTTTATTGTACAGTTTAAACGGGTGCACTGACAAAACCTTGTTCAAGTACATAATTTAATCGTAAAATTTCAAAATGTTCATTTTAAAATTTCACAAATAATTAAAATAATTATTAAAATTTCACGAATAATCCAAAATTAACATTTTGAAATATCAATTTATTACTAATTTACTTGCTTGCAAACTTAAACACGTACAAAACGATTTAGACTTGTAAGATTATGATCCCCTTTATGGACATATATTTAGCCAGTTTATCTACTAATGGGTTGAAAAATTCCATGCTCGAATATTTCGTTGTTTTTTAAATTTATTTATTGAAGAGTTGAGACTGCAACATCCTGACACGAAACTTGTCATAGAAAATAACCTATCTCGTAGTATCATACACTATCTTCGATTCAAGATTCCTTTTACGAGTTGCCGCGAAGGTCTGTTGAGAATTCTCTTTGAGTGTAGCTCGCGACACTTCGGAGACTCGATGGTGCGCACTTTTATTTTCTCCCGTAATCAACCGTCCACGATTTTTTATGTCCGGTAATAAAAAAAAGGTATAAAAAATTGATATGGTTCGATATGCAGAGAGTTCCATTCGTTCCAGGACCGTAGAAAAATATTTAGGGCTCCGAAGTATTACGTTCCAGTGTGCAATAAAATAGTCGTCGATAAATCGGTAGACGCCGACAGTAGCCCTTATCGCGTCGGTGTTATTGACGACCCTTTTCTTACCCATAAAGCTAGAAAAATAAAAGTCTGTAGCATCGACCCCTTAATGTATAATTGGATGGAACCTCGGGTAAAACGTTAATTAAAAAACGTGGATTTCCAAGTCTAGATTAAGTCTCATACTTTTGCCTTACGAATACTTGATTTATTAACAAATTTACATTTATAAATGTTCATTGTCCATTTTCAATAATTATTTAAGTCAGATTGAACGACATTGGCGGGTGCTTGATTGAGGTTTTGTCAGTGATTGTACATCTCATCTAATTGTTGAATACAAAATGTATCTATTTTTATATTTAATTAAGAGGTTCAGATCATTTTTTTATTATCAATAATTATTCGTAAACTCAATATCCATGAAGTTTTCCAATAATTGCTGATATTGCTTCATCGTTGAATTGAATGTTTGTAAAATAACTACCCAAAACAACCATAAAGTTTATTTATTCGTTAATTACCATAATCAATCACTGGATTCTAAATCATCAAACTAATTTTTCAGAATTCGTGACGATTTAGTTTCATTTGTTTTATAACCCTGTCAAATCTATATTTTTCTAACTTTAAAAAATGAGTTGTTGAAAAATTCGAAAATTCATTGAACAATAATTCATTTTATCACGAACTATAATTCCTTAAAATTCAAGAATATTGACGATTTTTGAATATCGTTTTTTTTTAAATAAATATTTCAGACAAAAGCCTCTTTTGGACCTCATTTGGTTACTGGCCACGAATTTCCAAAAAAAAAAGAAGGAACGAGCAAAAAATGAACTTGGCACGAAATAGCCCGTGGATGGGGAGGGTTTTGTTTTCTAAATGATCCTCGATCGCGTTCTGTCCAGTCGTGGCCTCGAGGGGACCATTACGTTTGCTCTAATGTTCCCTCACTTGATTTTAATGTCCCTCCTCTCTCTGGTTCGGACTTTTATGATTCTTCATTTTCATCAGTCTTTATGTGTATAGCATCCGTTGGTGCTGGAGAAAAGGGTGCAGAAGAGGAGGTGAGGGATGGAGCTCTTTGAAGCACGGGCTCTCCTCCGATACACGGCTCGTTATTTTGTAGGTTCATTAGCGACAATTTCTGACGTTCGTCAGAATGTAGGGAGCGGAATAACTTTTTCACCTTGAGGCGAGTCCATCTGATCCTTTGATTCAACAACGCTGTACTAAGGTGTCCGTATGTTTGACGTTTGTTCAAAAAGTAAAGTGACTTTTCATCGTCCTTGACAAATATTTATTTATTCATCAATATTCATTTTGTTCTCTTCAAAGTAATGGAAGAGTTCTCTGATCTTTTAAACAATCTGAACAATTATAGCTCATGGTTATAAACAATGTATCCTTACATGAGTGGGATGCTGTCTTACATTCGTATTTACATTTTTATAAATCATTTTTATGTACTCAAATTTATAAAAATGTAATTTGTATGCTATCATTTTTATAAAAATGTAATTTTGATGTCATCATTTTTATGAAAATGTAATTTTTATAAAAATGTAATTTTTATGTCATAATTTTTATAAAAACGTAATTTTCATATCACAATTTTTATAAAAATGTTCGAACCTTGGAGAATCGCAATAATTATTAGTGCTGTTTCAAATACCAAAATGTCGTCTATAGCTCGTGTTCGTGAATCTCTAGTCGCAATTTGGAAGAAATTGAATCATAAATAGTTATTCAAGTGCGAATTTGAAGGAACATCAAGTTTTCTTAATCAAAATCTTCAAGAGCAATTTGGACCACAGAGCTAAAAGTTGGACCGTTCTAATTTGCATTTTTTATATCTGATAACATTATTCGAAAGCACGAGGGTTGACATTTTTATTCGACACGCCCTACATGTGAATATATCGTACGAATCTCGCCGAGGGAAAAAATGGAAAAGGAAAAAGAGAAAGAGAGAGAGAGAGAGAGAGAGAGAGAGAAGATTAACACGAACGCATGTGGCGAATGTGCAGCCTGCTCGGATGCGCGAATCGATCGTGCCCGAGAGGCGCACCCGCGCCCGGTTGATAAAATGCACTCGACGATCGGATACGTCGTGCGTGATGTGTATTATAAGACCCAAAGAGAGAGAGAGAGAGGGAGGTGGAGAAAGAGAGAGAGGGGAGGGGGAGAAAGGGAAAAAGAGAAAGAGCGAGAGAGAGAAGAGGTTGGGGGGGGGGGGAGGCGTAAGTTTTGCGGGGATTTCTCGTCGATCGAAATACTAAAGGGGCTCGAGGCAATCTCGATTCTTGGTCGTTACGCCTTCACGCTGACTTTTGCACGCACAAAAAGGCCGCGCGCGCCTTCTCCTCGTATCGTCGCCAAGAGCAATTTGTGCAAATGAAAGACGGTGCGAATGTACACATATTTGTGCATATACGTATAGGCAAATGAGGGTGCGAGGGCGAGCGGAAGTAACCCGCGCACACGCTGAGCAACAAGATTATTGCCCGAAGCTCATCGGCTTGTGGTAAACCTTAAGTCGGAAGGGACTGCACGCTCCTCACAGTATGAAAATGTAACCATACGTTTTTGAGGCCAGGGACGAGCTATACCGTGATAAATGACGAGTTTGTGTTTCCGGGTTTGGCAATTTTATCGGAAGGCTCTAGTTACTGAAGGTAGTAATGGAGGATAGATTAGTAAACGGTATTTCTATTATTTGTTTGGGTCTAAAAATAGAAAAATACTGTACGTTTAAGCATAATAGGATTCATCATAAGGAAATAATAATTCGCGATGTTTTAGTGATAAACGTGTTAAGTTATTATTATTAGTATTATTATTATAAAAAATATTATCAAATTACGAACGTCGTTTGTTTGGGTTTTTTTTTGGGTTTAACGTAGGCTTCTAAAATAAATCAGGTATTGTTATTTAATCGACGACCAATACTCCTCAAAGTTCCAAGAATTTTGACGATTTTTGAATATGCATTCAGCAATGGTTGAAGTATAGCAATCGATATTTTAAACATTAAATATATTTTTGAGAAATATATTCGATGTATGACATATTAAATGAATTTGTGAGAAATATATGCGATATTTGAAATATTAAATGCATTTGTGACAAATACTTTTAATATTTCAAATATCAACTATGTTTGTGAGAAATTTAATTTTCTCATTTCGAGGTTTGCGTCTCAGCATGTGGGAGGACGATATTATCATACAGTTTTCGCGCATCACAGGGCCACCCAGAGAAAAAGCCGAATACAATGAATAATAATCTCAACGTTTGGTATGGAATGAATAATGAACGGGTGTTTCCTTCCTCGTTTCGTCCCCCCCTCCCCTTCCCCCTTTTCCCTTCGAAGATTCCGCAACGAAATGGCAGCGGTTGGTCCTAGGAGAGGGCGGAAGTCACCGAGAAAAGCCCCAAGTTTTTTCGCCGTAGGAGGTCCGGAGGGAAAACTCCGAGACAGCGCGAACAAGTTCGAGAGCCTGGCGTTTCGGGGCTGACCGCGACGACAAACTTCCCGTCCCTAGATTCCAACAAGAAAAGATCGTCTTCGGAACGCCCACGCGTCCTCGCGTTTCGGACCAACCAATTTTATTTTATCTATTGTCATCTCTCCCTCGGTTGAAATACTGGCTGAGGATTTTTCGGGATTATGAACCAGCTAAGGAAATTCTGTTGGTTGACGCCAGGCACGCGCCTCATGCTGAGAGATAACCGCCGAGTAGCCCCGTCCGCGTACGTGAGAAGTGTACAGGAAAAAATAATTCTTCAGCGTTGTCGTTTTATTTATCACCTATTTTTGTATTTTTCAAAGCTAAATAATTTAATAATTTTTTATAAAAAAGGGAAAAATAATTCTTTAGTGTTGTCGCTTTATTTATCACCAATTTTTGTATTTTAAAATATTAATAATTTTGTATAAAAAAGGGAAGAATAATTCTTTAGTGTTGTCGTTTTATTAATCGCCTATTTTTGTATTTTTAAAAAATAAATAATTTAATCATGTTTTTATAAAATAGAGAAAAGAATTATTCGGCGTTGTCTTTTTATTTATCACCGATTTTCTTGTTTTGAAAAACTAAATAATTTAATCATTTTTTTACAGAAAAAGGGAAAAATAATTGTTCAACGTTGTCATTTTAGTTATAATCTATTTTGCTATTTTTTAAAAATAAATAAATTAATCATTATTTTTATTATCGGAACGCTATTAAGAATATTTTTAAATCTCGATCGGGGTTTTTGTTAATTACACAAACATTTAATTATACGATTGGACCGAGCTTTATTAATGTTGTCTTTCAATTATACATTTTTTTTCAATTGTTCTTCGTCGATCTTATAACAAAAAACATCATCATTATTTGTAATTCCGCAATAATTATATCACAAAACAGATTACATTATTTATTGTTATAAATAAATAATTAAATATTATTTTTATAATTCAAACACGATGTAAAAAAAATATCAATCGATTCTATATAATTATACAAAAATTCGTACAACCAAGAATGAACCGAGCTTTTTTTATATCGTATTTTAATAATCAAAAGACTATTTTTTAAACTGTTCTTCGTCGATTTTATAACGAAAAAACGTAATTATTTTTTGAAATTTCGTAATAAATAATATATATTCGATGGTTGTATCAATAATAATTGTTTACTAACGTTGTCTTATTATCAACAAAAAAAAATATTTTTTTCCTATATTCCTACATCTCAGATATATTTGGGCGAGAAAGGATCGAAGAAGGAATGTCTGAAGAACTGCAAATTTGCAAGAGACGTCAAGAGCCCGAAGGGACCGTTGCTGTTCCGTTTGATCGTCAACTTTCGTCGTCATCATCGTCCCTCCTGACGCACAAAACCCCATCGGGCAAGTGTGCGTGGATAACTCGAGATTCGAAGACTCGTGTAATAACGGTAAAATCAACAACGAGAAACGTCCCCTCCCCTCCCCCCCCCCGTTGCTTGGAAAACCGGAGGAAAGATTGCCTAGGGGTGACGAGGGAATGCCTGGAGAATTTGCAAACCCGCACGCGAGCTTCTGATCTACAGTGATACAAGAGGTAAAGATTCTCGTGAGAATTCACGGTCTTGGATACATCCAAAAGTGCATATCTCGGTGAGGCGTGCAATTGCTCTCGCAGCGATCGATGCATCGCCGAGAGCCATGATCGAATCCTTCATTTTCTATTCTTACCATCTTGCATTGCTACTGGACTAACTTCCGGAATTTCATGATCATTTCTTATTAGGATTTCCTCCACCTTCTTCCCTGTTCCACCATCTTTCTTGACCGTTCCATCGTGTCTTCTTCCTGGTAGAATGTCACAATTTCACGCGACAAAATATCACTCAAACAAAACATAATTGTTTGGGTTTGTTTGAAAAAATATCACACGACGAAATTTCATCCAAACAAAACATAATTGTTTCGGTGTGCTTGAAAAATATCACACGATGAAATATCACCCAAACAAAACATAATTGTTTAGATTTGTTTGTTTCTGGGATTCGTGAGAATATTTTATTGTCGTGAAAACGTAAAACTCATTTTTCATCATAGAAAACCATTTTTTTGTCAAAGCAGAGCCAATCAGTCCCAGAATAAGTTGAACATCAAAAGAGGAGAAAATATTTTCTGGCTCGTAACCTCCAACAGTGTCGTAAAACAAGGATATGGAATCAGCTTCCAACTCGTTTGATTCGAGTATCCGAAAAGGTCACCAACACAACCGTAATCCATCAAAGCCTTTCCGTAGTCGATTCCAATCAACTGCAAAGTGTCGGTTCCCACCAACGTTTCTTTTACATTCAAGGGAGTCCCATTGATCCGAAAATAATGGGGATTCGTCACGAAACCAGGTTTTTTTTCACCTCGTTCATTACGAGCGTTGCGTGGGCTAGGATTAAACGTGACGAGGCAAAGTTTCAGATGTTCAAGAGGGCAACGAACAGACTCGAGTTTACACCTGTTAAATCGTTGAAAAAAAAAACGAGATAATACGCTTACGCAGAGAAATGGCAATTTTAGATTTCTCCCTCATCATAATTTGGCATAATCGAGCATAAACCTCGTACGCGTATATAACTTTTCGTAAATTTACGAAAGTTGATCTCGACGCCATTGGCTCCGAAGAACTCCTCAATTTCCGAAACATCAAACGAGAGAAAAAAAAAGGATTTTTTGTGCTAGAGAAAAGATGGGTTGTTATGGGTTAGAGAGGCTCTAGGATCCAGCCACGTGTGGACCCAACTATATCCCTAACCTCCTTGAGATGATTCTCCCAAACTAGTCATCCCCGAACCGACGCAATTATCCAAGGACGAGGGCGGCGTTGCGCGCTCTCGGCAGGTGATCCTACAATCCTCTCTGTTCTTCCGAGACTGTGTCTCGAGAAACGTATTAGCGCATACAGACTTCGCCAAAAGTTACCCCGTCCATTTTCTATGCCGACCAAAAATCGAATATTTCGCCTCGAAAAAAATGGTAAAAATTCATAAAAATAACTCAATCAAACCTAACCTATTCCTTTTTAAAGATCTCATCGCTAAATAGTCATATCCCTATTTTTTCAAAATTTAGCACGCGATTTTGTAAAATCCGCGACTGGTCAAAAACCGGAATTTTCAAAATGGTGTATCGACTACAAAAAAAATTGCAACAATACAAATAAAAAACTAAAATCAAGCTGGGTTTGTCTTCTTTGAAACGCCGTTTGGGTTTGTTTGGGTTAGGATTTTTTCACCGAGATAGGCGTTTTTTCGTCCGGATGGAAAAATTGTAGGGTGCCTAATCCTTTTGGCTATGGCTGTATGTATCTATATATATACACATACACACTTACGCCCTTTCCTCTACTAGCTCACAAGATTCTCTCACTCTTTCCTCGTAGCCCCTAGACTGGCAAAAAGTGTAGTAGACGAGATGCCTAGGATACACATGCTATGCCAGAATTCATCCTAGTCGGTGTCCGCCTGACCGCGTCTTCGGACTCTCGTAGCCGCCTCCTCGGCAGGTGAATCGAAAAATTCGCGTAGACGAGAAGGTAGAGTTAGAGAGAGAGATAAAGAGAGAGAGAGAGAGAGAGAGAGCGAGAGAGAGACAGGAAGTGGGAGAAATAAGACACGAGAAGAAGAAACATACCGACGGTTCTCTAGTTTCGCTGAGAGCTAATGATTATGACCGAGAGCCCTAGAACGCTGACGACGATGATAATGATAAAGGGAAACTCGTAATTCCGTACACCTCAACGATAATAAAGATCAATCAAAATATTTACACGTAAATTAAAATTGGTTTTTTTGCCGCTAGATGGATGATTAATTAATCATGAAATTCGATTAAGCAATAAAAGGGTGCTCGATCATAAATTATCGTTTCGAATATTGAAATAACTCGAATTTGAATATTTCAATATTTCAGTGTCATCCCATTCGCGTATTAGCCATTATATCCACAAATATTTTTAAACGCCGATACGAACGTCTTTTTGTTTGTTTGTTTGGGTTTCCTCTTTTTTTTCTTTTTTTTCTACTTTTTTAATTTTTAGCCGAAAATTATTGCGCGAGGATATAATTCATCGGGTATATAATTGCCCATTCGAATCGTGAATTTTGCATCGAGAATTCAACTCGCGAGAGAACGGGCTAAAAAACGCAAAGAAGAAAGTATCGAAAAGTTCGTGCGAGCGCGCGAAACCGGCAATTCGAGAGACACAGGAACGATCGAATCGAGAGTCACTCCTTCACGCGTCTATTCGCGAGGGTTGCAGTTTTCGCGCATCGGGAGTTCCTCCTGCGAAAACGAAAGACTGGTCCGTCAGCAGGTGTGTACCATCCCGATCGTATATCCCGTCGGCTTTTGTAAAACGTTCGGCATATATTCAACGAAACTAGCTGGCATTCGCGCGTGTTGCGTGCGTGCCATTTTTGACCTGGTATATTCCAGGTATACAACTATCCAACGTTAAATTTGCCTTTTGCCTTCTCCAAAACCCTAAACTCACCGAAATGATATTTCGGGCGAATCAAATATGTTTGGAAAGCGAGCTCTTTTTTGACCATCTTTTTTTCTTAAAGAATAGTCGGGGTGAGAGCAGAGGAAAATCTTTTTTCATTTGCAGAGTACTCCAGATCAAACCAAATAAGTTTGGACGTTTCATAAATTCGATATCTGAGACCCAAAGATACAGCTAAACTTGTGTTACTGTAGATATGTAGAAATTGTTAGAGATGCTGTGCAATCTCGTTAAAGTAGTAATTCATCTCCCATAAGAATGAAATATTCGGGAATTATTCAAATTTAAAGTTTTGTACGCGAAATTGCCAAAAACTATTTAATATAGTTTCGAAAATCAGTACCTAGTATTAAAATTTCATTAGAATTCGTTTTTAGTTATAATTTTTAACTTCAAATTTATGTTAAACGTTAGTTGGATCTTGTTTTTTTTTTTGTTTGTTTTCTTTGTTAACCCAAACAAACCCAAACAAACAAAAATCTAACGCGCGAAATTTTACTTAAAACGAAAAAGTGACGAAAATTTGATTAGGTCATTTTTAGGAAAAACTTTCCCGCAAAAACGAATTTTTAGCAAAAATTGTCTAGCTAAAAGTAATCCTTGACGAAATCTGAATAGTAATCCTTGGCAAAACCTGAAACTTTCCAGTTATATTAGTTTTTAATTGACGGTTTTGAGTTTTTTAGTTAACAATACCCAGTTATAATTAGCTACAATCAAACGTTTTAAGTTGAGACTTGTTTCTCGTTGCAACTTTTTAGTAGAAATTAATTTATAATTGAAGCATTTTACGCAGAACTAGTTTTCATATATAAATTACAAGTGGAAACTAGTTTCTAGTGAAAAAATAAAAAATTCTGTTATTTAAAAGTTCTTTTGAAACTATACAAAATTTCAAAATGACTAAATCGTGGATTGTAAAGCATTCCTCTGTTCATAGTAAAAAAAAAAATATAGCAATAACGTCATCAATAATATCGGAACAATTTTCAAAATTTTTGCCGAAAAAAATATTCATTTTTATTGAAAGCTAAAATTGAACAGCATTGTAATAATACAAATTATATTACGAATATTTTCATTTCTTTCGTTTCCTCTTTCAGTCACTTGTTAGAAAAATTGTTTTCCAACGAGCCACGTACTAACAATTATTGTTCGACGAGCGTCATAAACGTAAAAACAACATCAGATCAAGAAGAACGATTTTTACCATCCGGTTACCGGTCCTACGTGGAATCACGAGCACGTACCGGTATTCTGACGGATTGGACATCACGTTGAGATTCTCTGCGCTTTTCCAAGCGGAAATAGCTATCGCTCGCGTTGGAAATGATGAGAATTGAATCGACGTGGCTGTAATACTACTCCGTGACATTACTGGTGTCTATAGTAGCATTTATGTTTGCTTACCAGGATTTCTTAGCGATTCACTGTCATTCAACAATTAACGTAACTTTAACATGTTTAAAAATCTTAGGTGATCGATAGATTATGTCATCATCGAATCAATAATTATTGTTACTAAAAATGGCAATTTGAATATTTAAAAGAATCCAAGATACAAAAAGATTTTTTTATGAGAATCTAATAATCCAAAAACATTTTTTCAGGAGAATCCAATATTCGTTTTTCAAGTCGTCATTGAACCAAACTTGCCAAATATTTTCGCAACTCTTCGTCTCTCTCTTTAGCTAAATTTGTGTGTCACATCAAGAGTTCCTCGTGGGGTAATCGGCATCGTCAAATTTCTCTTACACTAACACATCTCGCAAAGAGCCTGTTCGCGTATATCATTGGCTCTTCCGTTAAATATATTTGCCATCTAGCTGAAAGATTTTTCGACTTTCGGCTAACACCTGCCACCCGCCGAAAAAAACGAGTCGGCACGACCATTCGCGATCGCCAAAAGATGCACAACGCGAGCTGCGCGGGTTTACGAGACGAGAGAGAGAGAGAGAGAGAGAGAGAGAGAGAGAGAGATGATATATTTTATTATATCCTAGTGTAGATTTTCGAGCGGAACGAGTAACAAAAACAATTTTCACAACTTAACATAAAATAGCATAAAACAATTGGAAAATAACACATATTCGAAAGTATAAAAATACAATAATATAAAAATATATGAAAAATAGAAAAATACTAAAATGCTGAAGCAATATAAATTTCAAAAAGATAATAAATGATAACAATAATAATAATAATAATAATAATAGAAGAGGAGATAATGATGATGGTGATAAATTTTATCAGGTCCCAGTAAAAAAAACTTTCGGGCAATTAGAAAAAAAACAAAAAATATAACAAAATAAAATATAAAAGTTTAACACAATAATAACTAAATAATAATATAAGAAAAAAATATCAAAAAACGGAATAAAAACCAAAAAGAAAAAAAGAGAGCGAGAAAAAGAGAGAGAGAGGGAGACAGCAAAAATTAAGGGGAGAAGAGTCTCGCCGAGAACTAGAAATAGGCGCACGGATGAGACGAGAGAACGACGTGTCGTGTTTAGTTTTTTTAATGTTATTTTCACCACGATCCGAGGCTGCGGGACTAATTCGTTTCGCGGGTCTCTCGAAAAATATCTCTCCGCGTCACCTGCCGCGGTTTGACAACATTCGCTGATTCTTATCTGAAACATGTGTGTGTGTGTGTGTATGTGTGTTCGCGCGTACGTGTAGGGATGTACGTTGGGCCTGACGTATTCTTTGAGGGAGAAGAGTAATCGAGAATCGTAAGAGAGTCGAAGAAATCGCGGGGTGTACGTTGCGGAGACGGAGTGCCGATCGTGTCTTCGACGAATACCACTTTTTATACGGATTGAATCCCCTTGCCACATTGTCCCTCCAGTGGGGTTTCATCGTTTTGCTGATCTGTCCCCATAGCAGCGGACATTGTCTCCGAATTCAACGTTAAGTGACTCCCAGAGTCTTCGAAATTCTCGACCGCATAAGCCCAACGTACAAGGGCTGTTTGAAAAGTCGTTAGCATGAAAAATAAATCACGATAAACCCGATGTAAATATACAGTCTTTTTTTAAAAACCCTAATCTAACCACAATAGAGTTTTTTTTCTTATACTCAGATTCCTGGATTTTCTATGTATATATTTATCCAAAAATCGACTAGGTCTATTAAACCCTTATTCTCAAAGCTACCCATTTTTTAAACCCCTAAAAAATGAAAATTTTCCTCATTTGTTTGATTTTTAACATTTTCGATGTTTTTTCAATTGTTTATTTTTTATTGCTTTAGATATATATTTTTTTTTAATACTCAATCACAGCTGCGACTTCTGTTTTTTTCATTTTCCTACACAGCTGATTAACAACTATGAAAATTTGTTGAATAATTATTTTGAAAAAAATCATTTTTTTCCACAAACGCAAATAAACCCAAATAAACTCAAACAAACCTGAGCTATCCCTGTATACAGCTTCAGCTTTTATGACAAGCACTTTACTCTCCCCAAAATCAACGATCCATTTCCAAAAGCATCAACGTCCGTTCAAAAGAGGATCAGATCTCTCGCGATACTTTCAAATTTTTGTCATGGCCTTTTGAATTTGTCAATTATTCATCAAGAATTGATCGTTCATTGGGGTAAGATATTCCAGAACGGAAAATCGAATAATCTTTATCGCTTTTGCACCAATGAGGAATGTCTAACTTGAGACTTGGTATCTTGGGTCTATAAATGTAGCGTAATTTATATTTGGTCGTGTGGGTACGTAATGAGTATCCATATTATATATATCGAGAGCAAAGATCGCTAGAAGCGTGCTCCCGCTGTGAGACGACGAGAACGGCGACGATGTCGCGTCTCCCGCGGTTCGAAATTCGTCACTAAAGATTCTTATTACTATACACATCAGCAGAAACAATTTCCCATGTATTGGGTTTCTTTTCGTTCTCGTTGAAAGGGGGCGTCACGCGGAAATAGTTTTCTACGACCCCATGCCCGCACTCACCGGGGGAGACTTTCTCTGACTTTCGATCTCTCTTTTCTCATCCTCCTTTTCTCCTATTCCTCTTGGAGAAGACAAAACTTGAAATACCGGGGAGAGGAATACTTCGGCACGTGCCGAAGCACCCTCTTCATCCCTTCTTTCAGTTTCTATCTTCCTTTTTCTCTCTGTGTCAATCCGTCTGTTTGCCTGTCTTTTCTTTCATATTCACATGCTGGGTTTCTGGCAACCAAGCGTGCAAGGCAACGCATCACTGTTCTTGTCTTTTTTTCCTGCCTTGGAAAAATCTCGTTTTTCTTCTCGATTTTTTGGAGAGTGCTGAGTCCCTTGTAAGCTGGAAAAATGACTTTGGGCTCTTGTAAAATTCAGTGGTCCATGTGGCAGAAAACTAACCGTTTCCTGTTTCATAATTCTCTGCCATTTTCAAAAATATTATATCGAATTAACATTAAAAATGACGTTTAACATAATTTCATTATTTTTATTACCATTTTCGTTATGCTGGTCATTAAGTACTTTTGTATTACTTTAATTACTGCATATTTGGATCATAGAAACGAACTGTAATTACTTTCATTAAAAATTAATATTTATTTATTTATAGTCGAAAAATAAAATGAAAATTAATCATGAAAGAAAAAAACAAATTCAAACGTCAAAAATCGCTTGAATTTTAATGAGATTTTAATTAATTTTTCAATTTCCCGCGAGTTTTTACGGTTCCCTTTCTTTCAATCGCACTTGTCGCTCTATTTCCGCTTCGTGATAGACTCTCTCGAGTTCAATGACTCAAGGAACAATTACGTCACCACTACCCCTGTGCACGGATTTTATTTGTGCATCCGGAAATCCTGTTAGACGAAAGCCACATTAGAAGAACGCAAACCCAAACAATGAAAAAAAAAAAGAAAAAAATGAAAAGCGATCAAGGAAAACGAAAGTTTGGTCGTCACTTTCGTTGGCCCTCGTATAGGTCTAGACGACGATAAATCCTGAGTCTCATCGATGTCTCGAAATAGCGATTCCTCGAGTGTGTCTCGTCATGTGTCGAGGTTTCGAGGTGATTTTTTTTTGTTTCCTCGTCCCTCGCATACGTACGTCAACGGGATGATAAAACATTTTTGTTAAATCGCAAGCAGTGGGGTCGGGCGGGCTTGTTTTCCGAGACGGTTGATTGTAAGGTGAATTCGAAGGATCTATTAATCTTGGCCCGTGTGGTCAGTCCGCGAGAGAGTATCCATTAATATTATCGAAGTTGGGTCACCTGCGGAAGCGTATATATTACCTTTTTATTATTTTCATAAATAATAGCCTTCGCGGTTCGTGTCACTCGAGGGAGCTATATTTTATCGTAGCGAGTGTACGAATCGGCTCGCAGACGTCGTCCTCGTCGTCATCGTTATCCCGACTCGCTCGAGGAGTCCGAAGACTCGTCCGTATATCGTATATTAAAACCTCACACGGACTCGAAAAAAATCGAGCTTCGCCAATCTTCGTGTGACTCTCGGCGATCACGATTATTTTTCAGTCTCGTATTCGTCTTCGTATTTCCACTTCGTATAATAATAAACATGATTATACGTGAAAAAACATTTGATTCTACGAGTGTTCGCGATAGGGCCAATATATCCGAGCTGACGAAAGGAAGCTTGGTACTAGCTCGTCATCGACTCGCAGCTACTTTGATCCTCATCGATTACGATTATTTTAACGCTACCGGAACTCCCGCCAATGAGATTTATCAATTTGAGAAATTGATCATTACCGAGCTCGGTGTTTCATCAATAAAACGTTATAACATTATTTACTCACCTTGAAACGTCCAGTACTTCTTCGATTTCTATTGAGCTGCGAGCATGAAACGTAAATTCGTGTTGTTTGGGTTTGTTTGGGTTAATCTGCGAGTATGAATCGTAAACTCGTGTTGTTTGGGTTTGTTTGGGTTAGGCTGCGAGTATTAAACATAAACTCGTGTTGTTTGGGTTTGTTTGGGTGATGCTGAGAGTATGAATCGTAAAGTCGAGTTGTTTGGGTTTGTTTGGGTTAAGCTGCGAGTATTAAACATAAACTCGTGTTGTTTGGGTTCGTTTGGATGATGCGAGTATGAATCGTAAAGTCGTGTTGTTTGGGTTTGTTTGGGTTAAGCTGTGAGCATGAAACGTAAACTTGTGTTGTTTTTAACGAGCAGCGAATACGAGACCGATCAACGCAAAGCAGCCTCTGCGGGACGTTTGTCCCAGCAGCGAAAAAAACACGTATAAATCCTCTCGTTACGAGTCGTTCTCGCAACGGGGGTGATCGGTATTTTCAACGAGGACTTCCACGTCTCCCAACGAGGCTTCCAGGCGAATCACGAACGAATCGAGAGGCGATGAAAAAAAAAAAAAATAAGAAGAAAGACTCTCGCGTATTACGAGTTCAATTCATCTTCGACCAAGCGTATCGAATGCAATTACGAGCCCTCGATGACTCGCGTCAACACCTCGTTTCTCTTCAGGTTTTACACACATCGGTAAGTCCAACTGGAACGTAACACCAACCTGTTGGAGCTGTGCCGATTCTTTATACCACCTTGATAACTTTCCAGCATTATCTTTTCCAAGCAACTGCATTTTTACAAATGTCACCTTCGACGACGTTTCACTTCAAACATACCGCACGAGTGTGTTTTCGTCACAATTTCGAGTCACCGAATAAATAAATCGGGATGAGAATAAAAATTAAAAAAAAAATTGACTCGTTTGATAGACGCAAGCCGAGAGAAAGAGACTGCCAGAGAAGAGGCAATCCGCGAATGCAAATATAGAGATTCCTCCGACGAAGGATTTGAGATTAATGGGAGAGAAGGTATGATTAATAGGTAACCAAGAAATTCAGGTTTGGAAGTTGGTGGCTGGCAATCTCGTCGTAGGGACAGGCGCTTCGAGAACCACGAATTTCACTTCCTCCGAACACACACACACACACACACACACACACACATATATAGCTTCTCCTTCATACGTATCCCTACATTCGTTTTTCATCGGTCCGGGAGTAGCGTGAGGTTCTCTCTCGTATCCTTTTCAATTTTTATTTCTCTCGGGTGGTCGCCACGCGCTCGTGTGCGTTCCGCGATCGCGTACTCGGTCAAGGATTGATAGCGAGCAAGGCGACGACACGTGGTAACCGTGGCTCTACCAGCATACTTGTAAAACTCCGAGAGAAGAAACGAGGCAACGCAAAAAAAAAAAAATAAAGAAGAAAAAAAATTAAAAAAAAAGTAAAATAAATAAAGAAAAACGGTAAAAAAGGAGAAAAAAAACAGCAAGAATGATCACACGGGAATACGAGTTTGCGTGCGTGCGTATAGAAACGTTCGCACGCGACAAGTTAATTTTCGGTCGGAATACTTTTCGCCTGCCTCTTCTCGTTTCCCTTGCATCAACACAAACCAATACACCTTCTAGATACTCCTCGGACGTGCGCCTGTTGAAAATTGCGCGCGCGCACGCGAGCAACATTAGGATTTCTTCAACGGTGAGATTAATTTTCCAATTAACGACCCAGCGGGACCCAGACTCGATCACACCGCGGGAATCGCGAGCAAATAAATTATCCCTGAAATTGGACCAGATCGAAATGATCTTAGGACTTATGTATACAGGGTGTGGCGTAAATAGTGTTCCACCGTTAAGGATTCGATATACCCGATAGTTAACTATAACATATTATTATTTTAAACATTTTTATTCAAGGGTTCAAAAAAGAAGCATTTAGTGAAAAATGATTGGTTTTTATGGATTGTATTCTATTATTTAGCAGCATAGAACCGAAATAAAAATGAAAAAATAATGCATATTGTTAACAATACAGCTAAATTGGTAACAAAAAATTACAAATTCGTCAAAAAAATTAAAAACAATTTTTTTTTTTGAACTCCTTGAATAAAAATGGTTAAAATAATAATATGTTATAGTTTATTACCGAGTTGATTGATAATTATATATTTATAACTATATAGTTAACTATCTACTTAATCTAGTAAGTTGTAATTTATAGTTTGTTATAGTTATAGTTAACTGCCTATTAACTATATAACTATAGAATATAGTTAACTATATAGTTAACGATCTAATTAATCTAGTAAATTGAATTCTTAACGGTGGACCACTATTTACGCCACACCCTGTATATATCTATACATCGGACGTATAGTTGTCTCGTGTGTGTATTTTGTGCGCGCGCTCCTCGCGGTAGGTGTTACCATCGAAGGTAAACCACGTAAAGAGAGAATTGCGCGAATGCAACGCGATAAATCTAATCGCAATTACTCCCGTCGTGTACCCGCCTGGGGTGATCCTGTATAACCGATTACATCCACAATGCCAAGATTCATGACTCGGCTGTTTCTCATACCCGCCTGTTTTTCTACCAACGTCCCAAACTGGACCCGAAGGAAGCTTTCTTTTCTCAATACATACAATCCAGTCGACAATCTGGACACGGCAATGATTTTTTTCCGGGAATTTCTGAATGAACAAAAATCGCGAAATTATTTGCTGGATGTATCACTTTTGAATTTTTAGTGGAGGGGTTTTTTTAATACATGCTTTTTTGGGGACAGGAAAGTCGATGGTATTTGATATGAGCGATCGGTGAGAAACGCTGGAAGTGGGATTCAGTCTGATTATCAGTGTAATCAACTAATTATTAATTAGTTGGAACCTTGATGATGCAGGTATGAATCGTTTGGTGCTATGGAAAAATGTCGATAAAAGGATACGGATGGTAACATAGTTAGATGATTGGGATTCGTAAAGATCGGAAAATCACAATCGAAATTGTAAAAATTCTTGAAAATATTCAAGAACATTTCGTTTTACTTCTTTATATTATCGTTTTTATATTTGTACTTTTTTTCGTATTTTTGTATATATCACTGTATTAGATATATTATTTTTTCTTTTCGTTTAAATATAAAACAAGAAATAAAATCAATTATCATACAAAATATTGTATCCATAACTCTATTTGAAAAAAATAATATATAAAAAACATGAACCCAAACAATGAAACAATATGAAAATTGCCAACAAAAGACATTTCGTATATTAAAATTATTTAATTTTAATTTTTAATTTAATATAAAAATTTTACGTATTATTATGTATTTTCATCAAATAAAAAATAGCAAATTAAATAAAATCATACATAAAAAAAGCAAATAAAACACGTAACCTTCGTCAGTGATCAAATCTTTACTTTTTCCTGTCCCAATAATCGATTGGAAGTCAGTCGAGTTTTCCCAGTTTTTTTTTTATATAGGAATATTGTAATATTGGAATGATAACTATTATCACGGTACGTCGATACTAATAACGACCCCATCGAAGTATATGATCGACTGAATCAAGATTAGAAAAATCTTTTTTTTTTATCGTGTACGCATCTACTGATCAGAACGTGAAAAATTCTCGTTACGATCTCGCGTAGCCGAGGGGAGACGAATCGTTGAGGTAAAGCTAGTTGACGAGAGGCACGCGCGCTCTCGTAACAGCAGTCAGACTTATAGTTAACCAGTCGATCGTAATTCCCGACCAGTATTTCCTTCATGAGCAATGCCGAATGCGAATGGAGGAAGAAACGGAAGGTGAAGGGGAGGAAGAAGAGAAGGGCCCAGGACGCATCGCAAACTAATGATGGTTTTCATTAGTTGGTCTATTGTGTATACAGGGTGGCCCGTCACGTGACGTCTAGAGGGAAAAATTTTATCCCCGGTATCGATATTTATTCCTGATATTCGTTATGTATTCAATATCGAGATTGTTTATAGATACTTCCATTTTTGAGTTTGTTTTTTATTATTAAATTTGTTATTTAAACATTTTTTATTTGCATACAAATAAATGTCCAAACGATTTTCAGTTATCTTACTTATGAATAAAACGAAACGTAAGAATGATTATTATTTTCAATAACCCTGATTTTCACTGAATTTTTTATAGCTCAGATGATGAGAAAGGAGAAACAACAATCAAGATTTAAAATTATTTATTATATTTTTCAACGAACAATCATTGTCAGAATTGCAAAAATCTTCGAAAAAATTTAAGAAAATTTAGTTTCATATTACTTTCTGTATATTTGTATTTTTATTCATGATTTTTACGGATCACTTAATATTATTATTTATTACGAGTTCTTCTATTTTTTTTTTTTGTTGAAATATGAACCATGAAATATAATTAATTATTTTATCAAATATTTTTTGATAAAATCACAATCGTTTTTGATTATTTATGAAAAGAAAGTATCCAGTTTTTATCGTGATTTAAAGAACCCAATACAGTCTGATTGAAGGACCGATGAAGAGACCTAAATAAGCTACTTGAATTTTCCTTTTGAACGTTTCTGTCCAGGCCACCCTGTAAATGCAATATCCACGCATTGACACGCAAACATTGATATCGAGTGCATGAACGCACGCGATATATTCGATACGACGTATCAACGATGATCTCGCAAGGATTCAATGAACGAACGCACACTTATAAAATTCGTAAACGTTGAGTCGAATGAATGGGCGTAAAGACAGGCGTAAACAATGACGCACACATTGCCACATAACCTCGAGATGCGCGAGAAAACGCAGACAAAAAACAATGCGATTATCGATGAAGGAGAAAACGAGGGAGAGGTTGATATCGTCAAAGCTAAATTGAGATCGATACTCGTTTGACCGGATTTTCTCTCATCCCTTACCATGACGTATAGACACTATCCTCATCTATAATCCTCACTCGATCCACTAGCTCTGCCGAGAGACTGTCAATGGACCACGCAAAAAACCTCGGTTTTCTCTCGCCCGTGCATATCACCAAGGAAATTCTAGATTTCAGTGCTGATTTTATGAATATATGTATCTTACGAACGCGCTATACTTACCGGATGCATTCGACTCTTTCGTGGAAACGGAAACGGATCAGTCGGAATCAAAGGAAAAATTAAAAAAATTATACTAATAAATTCACTGAACGTACTTGTTACTGGTTTTTAATAGTACTGTCTAATGAACACCAGCTTTTGCCTTTTGCTTCGTTTGGACATGGAGAATTTCGATTTTGAAGAATTTTGATTGGTTGGATATATTTTTTATTAAAAATAGATTTGTTTATAGAATTTTCTTCATTTTATTTTGTTCTTCTTCATATAGTTGTGATGTGAAGAAAATAAAATTCATTTATGGGTGTTAAGACGGATTTATCTCTAACATTGATTCGCTGAATCCGAACTTTAAGCTTTTGGGTTTTTTAAAGGTGTCCCTAATTTAATATTAACAGAAAATCAAAATTCTTGAGAATTTGAAGATGATAGTTTTTGGCACTCAAATTTTGGACAATCTTTTTTCTCGATGGTCGATCCACTAATACCCCAGTTTTTAAATGTATTTTTCCATCCGAAAAATATTCAGTTTTTTTTTAAATTTGTGTATTGATCTAGGTGCCAATTTTTACCTTTTTTAATATCCTTTAAAAGAAATTGCATCGAACTGTCCGAATCACAATACAATTTTTTCGAAAATTTATCAATGGAACTTACATGGATGTTAAAATCGTACTCCTAATAATAATCTCCCATTATGATTGATCAGCGAAACAAACATTTTTCATCAGAAAGAATAAAATATTTCCTAATCCGCGTATAAACCTGCTTAAATCTCCATTAGAGGTACTTCTCAGCATTTTGAATATTCCGTATCTCCAATATTATCAAAATCGCGATGAAACAAATGTTAAATGTCGGATAACCAAATAAATCAGATATGGGATGTATTTTGATTTGTCCTGGTTTGTTACGATCCATATTTTGGTCTAATCGTAAGTAATTGTCCAGGTATACATTGTACGAAAGATCTAGATAGGAGAGTGCTTGTGGGGCTCGTGGAGAGATGGGGCGTTTCTCCCTCAGAAAGCGAGTGATTTAATGCCCGTAGTAACGCTTGGTTTCCACCTTCCTTCTTATGTATACACACTCGACCGGGACGTTCGTTTTCCTCGGTGTGTTCTATGATTTATGAGAGCAACGATTATATTGGCAGCAGTGGCTCTCGATAATATGTTTGTATGCATAGACCCTCGTCATACAATGTAATCTCGAATCCGGTCAATACATAATCGTTGATACATGCGTCTCCGGCATGAATGTCCCCCGATCGTATATAATGCTCGAATTGTACGTCGAAATATCGCCAGTCGATTGTGCGTTGTATATAATATGAGAAACATATAATATATATACACACGTAACCACCGTGGGTTTATATCTGTACATCGAGATGACAGTTGTGTTCGATAAAATCCTGCATCAACGCGATTTTACGTGGGCGTCGGGTATCTAAAATTTCGAACTCGTTAATGGTGCCAATTTGTCAATGGGATCAATCCTGAAAAACGAATTCGTGGTAAAATTGATACTTTTTTTATGTGGGTATTATAGAAATAATACCCACATAAAAAATATTAATATTATATTATATTATTCTATTATAGTATTCTATATTAATAATTCTATAAAAGGTTTATATATAATATAATTTTTCTATATAACCCACATATAACAAAATCTCAATTTTACAAGCATTTCGGTTTTCAGGATTGATTCATTCTATAGAATATTATATAGAATAATATATATATATTACATAGAATTATTTATTATCTATCATATAGAGTTTCTATTATCTGGAAAAAATTGCAAGAAACCTAGATTTCCAATCTGGGTCTTTTGCACGAAACATTGGACCTTCGATTGGACTAGCCTCAAAAGACGAGCAGTATTGTTCTACTTTCACCATAGCCTAAATCCTTGACTACGTTTCCTGCGTCGATATATTTCAATCACGATGTAGCCCTACGACGGTATGAAGAATCAAGAAGAAAAGATCTTTCTTGTCAAACCCTAACGTGATATCGTTGCATGAGCGATCATTATTTAGGTCTTCGATCTAGGGCATGACGAAAACGCTTCCGTCCACTTCGAAATTTATAAACCACTGTTCTTTTAAGCGGCTGAACCAATCGGTAGGAAATTTGTTACGTGCATTCAGGACGGTTGTACCGAGGGCCTCTTACTCGCCATTTTGGATAAAAATTGTTTCATCCTTGAGAAATCGCGACGAGAAATCGAAAAGACGCCTACGTCCACTTCGAAATTTTCAAACCACTATTCTATCAAACGGCTGAACCAATCGGTACGCAATTTGTTACGAGCATTGAGGCAGATGGCAATGAGGGCCCCCCGGTCGCCATTTTGGATCAAAACGTTTAATTCTTGAGAAATCGCGGTTTTAAACGTTTCGACTATCCCTCTCACCCTCGTTTAGCACGTGGTAACGTTCATCATGCCCTTAAAGTCCTCTGGAGTTCTCTAATTCGGCGACGGACGAGAAGTTATTCCATGATCTCTCGGAGCGATTGGATCCCAGTTGGATCCAGTTGAGGACTTGAGGATTGGAAGCAGCGAAGTACTTCTTTCGCCAATACAAGCAAAGAGATTAAGAGTATCGAACGAGTTGGGGGGTTGACTGAAAGACTGCAAGATAAGCCAGTACCACACATTGGAGAGTTCGTGTGCTTGGTTTGGACGATGATGGGGTCGGATCTGTTGGGGGCGTGAGATGAGGCGAGGAACGAGAGCGAGTGAAAGAGAGCGTGTGCGCTGAGAAACGGAGCGTGGGCGCGGGGCCCACCGTATCGATTGAAGAACGGACCAGTTGTCTCGGCTAAGAAGATACGCGGGTGTACAGTGAAACCTCGTTTATACGTATCTCACTTATATACGTTTTAATAACTTATACGCAAAATTCCTTTAGCCTCGGCGGATTCCATTCATAAAAATGGTTGTAAACTTTCAGTTCTACGTTTCCCACTTATATACGATTTTCGCACTTATACGTCATCAATTTTATTCCCCTGCGTGAATTCGCGGTCTTTTGTTTTCAGTTATACGTTAATCACACGTGATATTCTCTCGCCGGGATAAGTATCACGTGACTACTCTGGACTGCGTTTTGATTGATTGTTTACGGTTAGTCAATATAGTCCAAGCAAAAGATCGAAAAAGTGCGTTGGCTCATTAGTCAATCATTAGCAATGAAATTGTCAATTGGAAAAAACAAAGATTACCATAATAGAGGTAAGATTATCATTATAAACATTCATTATAAATATTTATTCATTTATAAACCAATTTATGTTAAACGAATTTATTCATTTATAGACATTCATTTACGTTTATTTATACAACATTATAAAACAAAGATTACCATTAAAACAACATTGGGAATTATGCAATTATAGTCATCTTAAATGTTATAGAGTTTCAGATACTGTATTCCACTTCGACGGTATTATCACTTAAACGTCACATTTGACGTATCCCTTGAAAAACGTATAATTGAAGTTTCACTGTATATACATCTCGGATGTATATGTACCTATACAGAGGCAAAGATCAGGATACGGAGGGAGATTTTCAGCTGGGTGGTCCACGTGAAACTGGCTCAGCAATGAATCACACTTTTAGCGGGTAAAAAGTCTTCGCCGTGATCTGTGACAGAACACATACCGTTTGTCACAATCGATATGAGATCGCGGTGGAAGTTTATGCTCGAGCTGGATGTGAGATCGAACTTTGTCAAGCGAATAGTAAATTGAGCGTGTAGGTGAACCCAATAGTAGATAAATCATTTCTTCCTACGTCCGGATTGAACGGGAGCCAATATTAGGCATCGCTTGATGCATAACCGTACCAGCAGTCACGAAATGTTTCTTTTTTCCTCCTTCGAGTAACATCCACCAACCTTCATCCAATGGCGGTAAACATATTCACTCCTTTTCTCTTCTCAGCCTGTCCTTCTCCGTTCCAAGTGTGCTCGCGATCTCAGCTGCTCCTTGCGGATACCTGATGGAATCCGGGGGTCCAGGAAACCCGGACGGCATCTCGCGCGTGGCAGCAGATGTTTTCACCGCGCAACTCCGCGAAATCGATAGCAATCACCGAGCAATTATATCGACTCTCCGAATTCACGAGCGACCCTGTTGTACACGTGCGGACAAAACGTACGCGAGATACGAGGATCCCTTTTTTTGTCCGCTGCAACGGAAGGCCCAAGAAACGTACGTATAACGAGTAATGTACCGTTGCCGAATTTACGTCGATTCGAACAACTGACCACTTCGCGATGAGGATTAAGTACATTTGCAACAATATGAATTCTTACAATAATTAACAGATATTCAAGAATAATTATAAGAAAAATAATATTATTAATAACGATAATGATAATTCAAGTATGAATAATAATATATGGTACTAATAATACGTAATAATAACAATAATAAAATATTTACTAATCATAATAATTACAGTCTAAAGAATAATCGTAAAAATGATAAAAATATTATTAGCATAAGTACAGTATGCGTGATTTTGTAAGTCTATTTACAACAACGTGAATGGTTACAATAATTAATTACCACCCAAGAATAATTATAAGAAAAATAATAATTATAATAACAAGACGATAAATGATAATATATAATACTAATAATAAGTCATAATAATAACAATACTAATACAATATTAAATAATTATTATAATTATAGTAAAATGAATAATGATAAAAATAATAAAAATATTATTACTATTCGTAGATGATAAATAATATTGTAATATATTAGTTTGCTAGTTGCCGAAAAATCCTTTTTTACAAGTTCTCTTGGAAGATTAAAAGTGAATTCTGTGTCTAAAATTTCAGCGCTATCTTTATGCGACTACAATGAAGTGCTCAGCTTGATTGAAAGCGTACACGATTTCCCATCATTTCTGACGTATCCCCGTGTTTTGAATTGTAATTAGCATTTGAATACTAAATGCATCCTGGGTTGCGTAATTTCATTATACACGTGTGGATCTACACGTGTGGATCTACAATAGTTACTCAAGCTGGTTATTCAGGTAAATTCGGGATCAATAAAAGCAGCGAAGTTCAATTAACTCCGACTCCAAATTTGTTTTACTCTTCGGCCCTTTTCAGACCGTATTTTGTACTTCAGGCGTTCGTCCCTCTTTCCTTCCATCCCTCGTTAATTAACGAAGTTAATTGGCAAATTTTCATCAACCTCGAGGGAAACTGAACAAACCTGAAATGAATTAAACTTGATAAACTTATTATTAAAAGTGACTGTTATCGCGATTACAAAAATATATATGAACGTTATCGTACGCGGGTATTGAAAAATTCCACAATCCCTTCGTTTCGTTAATAAAATTTTGTTACAAAATCCCATAAACATTTCTCCCATCGTAATAATCATTACCGTTATTTTCGTCACTGTTAACACGATTACAAAAATCCTTACGAGTATTATTAAACGTGGGTATAAAAGGAGTCGATATTTATCGACGTAATATTCCATCGGGCCCCCGAAATGTTCATCATTTTTAATGGCATTCCGGCAGAGGGAAGCCCCAGGCTTTTATCCACCCCATGGTGTGTGCGGCTCGCGTGACTGTACGTCCTCGCATCACGAAGTGACCAAGGGTCAAAAATTTTGCACACTATGCCTTCGTGACGAAGCATAAAAATATGGCGTCCTTTGTCTCCCCCACTCTTTCACTCTCATGCTTATTCTACCTTCGTGGCCCTCTAGATTGGGTTACCCCGGGGCCGAAATTTGACGACCGGATGCTAATTTCGTGTAGCCGGGTTGCGGGCGCGTGCGAGCGAGTCAGCGACTCGAATTAATTGAGAGTGTGTCTCTCCCGGTGAGCAATGCTCGAGCGCACGCGGCCAGGTGACCAATTTGTCAAGATTTTTTTGCCGTCTCGCTGGTACGTTCGCGTCCACGCTAATTCTCAAGATTCACCCAAACGACGCGGACGATCTGCACATGCGTGTAGTAATAATGCGATTTTTTCTATACATACATCCTAGCCTTTTTTCGCTGAGATTTCGACCTAAACAAAAAAAAAATAGAGACTTGAACCCAAACAAAAAAAAAACCCGAGATTTTGACCCAAACTGCGCTTGTGACCGAAACAAAAAAATCAGATTATGACTCAAACAAAAAAACTGAGATTGTGACCCAAACAAATAAAGTGAGATTGTGACCCAAACAAATAAACTAAGATTGTGGCACAAGCAAAAAAACTAAGATTGTGACCCGAACCCAAACAAAAATAGTCAACGATAGGCAGCAAACACGAAATTAAGGTGAGCGGGGGATTTAATAGCTCAGTAATATTCTATAAGTTCAATGTTTGGGTTTGTTTGGGTTTCCTTTGGAAACCTCAAGCAATCTTTTCAGGGGTTAAACTACTGATAACGTTTTTTCAAAATCGTTCGAGGCAGCTTGGATCGAAGAGGAAAGTTCAGCCTATTTTGTAGGAATCGCAAATTGAAGGATAATGCGCGATTCCACAGATAAAACTGCTACGAAAACTTTAAACGTGTTTTTCTTATGGAGGAATCTGAACGAACGAATTTCCTTGACATTTTGTATAATTATACAGTCCAACAGAAGTTCATGGTTTATCTGACATAACGCAAGAAAAGGAAAACCCCAGATTCGACGTAAAGATGGAATAACGACCAGCGGGGATTTCCCTGTTTCCCTCTTTTCCCTCTACAAAAAAATAAGAAAAAGCCAATTATATTTAAAGAGACATTTATAGTTAATTATAATTTCAAGTATATGAATAATTATAATTAATTATCACTTATAATAAATTAGCCAGTTAATTATTACTACAATTATTTCGATAATTTTCTATTCATGTATTATTAATTAATTTATTTATAAATAAATTATTATGAGTTATCTGGTTTATTCGACAATAAATTATACGGATTATTATAAAGAGAAGTAATTCCTGCGAGAATTAATTTAACGTGTTCAATGCTTTTTTAAATATTATTTCAATAAATAACTGTTGTATATCGCTATATCAAAGAATACGCCGACGAACAAACATTTACAAAAATAATAACGAACGATTTACAAAAAAACCCAAACAAATAAAAATTGGAAAGAACTTCGTTCTGCCCAATTTTACGATATCCCGGCTCTTCTCTTCAGCGAGTACTACCCTCGTTGATTGCAGGACTTCCAAGTTTGACCGAAGACCTGTTCAATTCTCAACCTCGCTCGTAAGAAAAAAAAATATCTTTGCCTTGCGAACGAGACTGAACGGTTGGACAAAAGAGCGAAGATTCCGGGCATAATATTCTCTTTGACGGACTCTCTTGCGTCATTGGGTTGGAAGCATGCACGATGGAAAAAAAAATGGTTACAAGCCCTACAAAAAAGCAGGAAGTGCTTGTAAGAGGAACACAGGGGCTCCGCCGAAGTACCAATAAATTCCAATTCCGAAAAACACGGAGGAAACTTTTCGAAATAAAAACACGGTTAGGTACATCAAGAATGATTCGATGATTGGCCGTTTCGCTTATTTTCGTCGTACGAAACAAATGGATGGCAAACATTGGGAAAAAAGTGAGGGCCAATGGAGGACCAGTCCTACGAAGGAAATACATTCGCCGATCGTATTAATCGTAACACTGCCCCCCCCCCCCCTCCACTATACTCGTCGCCGTTTCGAAACCCGAATAATCCTCGAAAATGTGGTGGATTTGGCGATGGAATTTCGATCGTATAATTGATGACGAACCTTGAGGAAAAATTGGCGCGCTTGGGTGGCGAGAATCGAAAGTGTAGCCTTGACACCTAATTACGCTCATCATTATTGATACTTATCCGTCACTTTATCACGGCCTACGGCTACCTGATGCGCGTGTAAGGTGACCGCAAAGGTTTACATCCGCGAGAGGTTTTTCACGATGCCTCAATATTCGTACTGATGAGTATACGTGCAGAGGGGTTGAGAAGTGTGAGTGTCTTATATACAGGTATGGACAAGGCCGATTCAACCGGTCGTGGTTAACGACAAAATTATACGAAGACGAGAAGAGGATATAGACGCGTTCGCAATACGACACAGTGCGATCCAGAGTCCTCCTCATCGTCCAATATCTTTTAACGACAAGTTCTCCAGGAATTGTCAGATGCATCGTCCACTCTCGGTCATCATTCAAAAAGCCTCGTTTCGCGGTACGTCCTTCTCCTTCCCATTTATATTGTTGTGATATTTTTGTTGGTGAAGGTGCTCTTCGAGGTTGAATCAACGCCGACAAAGAAATCGATGTCTCGCCGCCCATTGACACGTTTCGTCATTATTGGGTGTATTCACGTACGCCCAAACGAGTCCATTTTTTTTTCTTTTTTCGTTATACTTTTTTTTATTGACGTTTGGATTCCATCCCCGAAGCTTTCGATACTCGCTATAATTGTTCACCCAACTTCACTCACAAGTTTGACTTCTTTTTTCGACGTTTGCGCTTCGAATTCGGTTTGGTTGCTTTATTTGCGGTTGATCGTCCGGTTAAAGGGGGATGAAAAGTTGAATCGTTTGCTGTCGATCCACTCGACGAGCACGTGATGACGCGCCCGTGAGCCAACGATGAGCCAACTCCGCGGCATCGAACCGAAGGTGATTTAGGAACCAAAAGGAACACGACCGAAAACGATCGACGTGATGGACGACACCGTCTAAGTATGCGACGAGATGATCATCACCGAACCCCACTTTGTATTTCCATCCCCCTTCTTTTTGCCGATCCGGTCCACTCGCTCAGGCTCCTTCGATCGATTCAATGACAGCTGCGGTTCCATACTCGGATCGGTGACCGCTCGGATGGCACGGTCGAGAAACCTACTCGATGCAATTTGGACTCTGCAAACGAGTGGAATTTCTGTAGAAACATTATTTGTTATACGTTGAATTTGAAGGGAGGACAATGATCGATAAAAACAGCGAGCTTGATGACCGTCCCTGGATAAGATCGGTATATAATTAAATCGCAAATAACTGGATTCGTAAATAATCTTTTTTTAAGCCAGCGGCGTCGTGATCGAATACACACAAGTTTGAAAAAAAAATTGTTCAAAATTACACCAGTAGTTTTTTATCAGCGCATTCATAATTTCACTTTTCATCTCGAATCCCTGCAGCGCCATATTGGACCTTCAATTTCACTTGAAGCTACTTTTTGATTTTTGCAGCAGCCTAACCTTTCAACGTCAACTATCAAGATTTTTCTTTTGGATATTGCATTTTGGAATCTCATATATATATATATATATATACATACACGAACGCCCTCACGTATAAGAAAGCTGCGATACGAAGAATCGATGATAAATGATCAAAATGGATTCACCGGAGGGAGTTCGATGCACCGTCGGGTCTGGATGAGAAATTAATCGACGATATTTGTCCCAAGGGAGAGAGGGTCCACCGGGGATATCTTGCTCGCGGTGTCCCTTAACTTAATTACCTTTTGCCTTTCATTAATGGAGAATGAAAAGGGTGGGGTTTATAGAGGTTGTTTGCAACGACAACAACAACGATTGACCATAGATTGCTTTTTGGCAGGTGCGGTTTCGTCCTCGGCGATTTTGCCGGGATGCTTTTCGTCGAGTTTTTCCTCTGGGCGATCACCGAGAGAAAGGAAGTCCCCCCCCCTGATATTGTTTCGTCGTTCGCGATTAACGCTCGATCGTTTCGTCCATCCTTTTCGTGGCTGTGGTTTTTTTCATTTGTTTTCTTTGGCCGAAGGTAGCTCGAGGAAGCGCGATAAAAACGAGACGTATGTGTTTCGTCGGGTTCCGCAGCGCAAATTTTATACACGGTTGCAATAAATACGGGAGTGCACGTGCGGCCATCAAGAGTGCCGGACATAATACCGCGCAAGCCACGAAGGACGTTGAACCTTGAAGGCGGTTGATGCACACCGGAAATGAATCCGATCTACTAATTGACAGACCTCGTATCCAACGAAATGTCTAATTAAGGTGATGAACGTTGATGGCGATCCTTCCGAACAGGGAGAGAATGAGGAGTAGGTACCTCTACCTCCGAAACGACACCAATTCCGTTCTCTCCGATCCCCAATGAGCGCGGAGGGTCATTCAGACAGGGATGGAGAAAAGAGCGTGCGTTGCGAATTTTTTCGCGTGCCAACGTTTATTATCCTTGCGCGATTCTGTCGTGAATCTTTCGAGAGGATATACCTATATACAGCATCCCTATGGCTCCTTTCCCTCCTCTTTCGTTACGCGCTGTATATCCTCCGAAGCGGACTCAAAAAAGATAGCGGAGAAGTTGAGAGGGACAGAGAGAGAGAAAGAGAGAGAGAGAGAGAGGAAGCGCGAATGTCCAATTTGTCTGGGGCGTCCGTGGTCGGTTTTCCTACCGCGTAGAAACGCGCTGAGAGGGACCGTACCATTTCGCTCATTATTGCCAATTATTTGTCCCTTCAACTAAATTGCTCCTTGACCAAAGGAACGATACACGGCACACTGTTACTGTCATCTCTGATGTTCCAGCGCTACCATACTCCGCGCTCATTCATTCCGTCTCCGCTTTACCCCTGGCCCTTCAAGAACCACGGCATGGACAGCAGAAAATACCAGACCAGACCCAACGAAGCTTAATTACTTTTACCAGCGTCCGTGAAAGCTCCGGTTCGAGGCTAAAGGTGAGATGCACTGAAGGGAGAGAAAGTATATATTTGGGCTGCATTTTTGTCGTCTCTTTTCCATTTCGCAACGGCCATCCTAGACCAATGAATAGAATCGATAAATCTACATTCCGAACAGTTCTTTAACAATAGTCAATTGGATATTGGAAATCCACATTCTAAATCATTCTCTTTCAATATGCTATTGGAGATGAAGGATCAGATGTTTTTTAACTGGAGCTTTTTAGCTGGAGATTATTAAGTGGAGCTTTTCAGCTGGAGTTTTTAGCTAGAGTTTGTTAGCTGAAGTTTTTTAGCTGGAGGTTTTTAGCTCGTGTTTTTTAGTTGGAGATTTTCAGCTGGAGTTTTTAGCTAGAGTTTTTTAGCTGAGGTTTTTTCGCGGGAGTTTCTTAGCTGCAGTTTTTTACCTGCAGTTTTCTAGCTGGGAGTTTTTAGCTGGAGCTTTGTAGCTGGAGTTTCTAAATTGGCACTTTAATTCTTCTCCTGACGTTCTTCACAAGTGACGTAACGACGCTTAAATCGACCTATGTTGAATAAATACAACCAGACCATTCCCGACTCACCGATTTCGAGGACGTACTAAAAACGATCTATCGCGACCTGGTAGCCATTCGAATATTATTGATAAATCAAACTCATAATGGTACAATGATAATTACAAATATCCCCTCCCCTCCTCCCCAACCCTTCATACATTCATCGGTATTCACTACTCGATGGATACGATCGTAAATCGAGACCCGCCAATTATCGTGGAAAAACTGTCCGGTACGAAGCCGGATTTTTCTCCCGGCTGTCTTTCTGATCTTTTACCGCTCATCGTTCCAGCAACGAGAGTGAGACGCCGCCAAGAGAAAGAGTGCAAGACAAAGAGAAGTTGCACGTCAGAGAAAGAACGTGTTATGGTCGCCACGGAGTATGTATCTCGAGAATAAAGTACACATAATAATTATGATACCGAGATAAATATATTATTTCTCTGAACAGATTTCCATACGGGTCCCGAACGATTCCTTGTGCAATCGTGCGAACTGCAAAAAGAAAGGGGAAAAGAAAGAGGAAAGCCTTTTTTTTGCGCCAAATGCATTTCGCGCATTGCGGCGTGCAACGTGTGTTCCGTGAGTTTCGAGACACCTACGGCAATGTTCGCCACCCACGCATCGGATGAAACGAAAGACACAGAACAGGCTGAACAAAAAAAAAATGTTTGCGTGTACATGTATGTACACGTATTTATATATATATATATATATATACGCAAACACACACACTACCTACATATATATGTGTGTATATATATACATACAGCCTTGGCTAAAAGTATTGGCACCCTGTAATTTTTCTATTCGGACAAAAGATCGAAAATCTCAAAGAAAAAATATCGTAAATTAATAAACCCAAACGAAGTTTCGAAGAGTACAAATCGAACATCCTTTTGCTTATTTATTTTTATTTCTGCCATTTTTTCTGCTGTTGGTACGTAGTTTTGAAAAGGCTCTTTTTTTTAACGTTTTTCGCGATTTGAAAACGCTGTTTTCTTAACGTTTTTCGCAGTTTTAAAGAGGACAAAGTCAAAACCATTTTGCCTATTTATTTCTGCGATTTTTTTCGCATCTGGTACTCAATTTTTAAAACGTCGATTTTTTAAATGTTCTTCTCAGTTTGCGAAATGGCAGGCTGTTCTTTTTTTTTTAACAGGAAGCTGTTTATCGATATGATATTTTGCGTTTTTAAATTACAGGGTGCCTAATACTTTTGAACACGACTGTATATATGTATATATATATATATATA
>JAPYZI010000132.1:0-175512 GCA_030523105.1 Ophioninae sp. A BG-2022a | reverse complement strand
AAAAAATCTCAATTTTTCAATTAAATTGATACGTTATAAATTGAATTACTCTTAGCAATAATTACGCCGTTAATATACATCGAGATTTCCAACGGGAATGTTTTCAAAAATTGCGGCGATTTAGATCCAATCGAATTCATTTCAGTTTTGCAGTTGTTAACCACGTCAAAAACAATTTTCCCAAAAACGATCGTGTTAAATCCTCACGTTTTTAACAACTAAATTATGTAGTGAAAAGTTCTAAAATAATTTACGTATGATTATTCTATGAAGAACGATAATTCGTCAAATATTACAGAATTTTGTGCGATTTTTTAAATATCAATCCAATAATTCCTTTAGACGAAGTTAATTCTCCATTGAGAATTTCCATCGTTATTATCGAATAATACCAGATGCGAAAAAAGTAGATAAAAGACGATGTACTTCGAATACATATTTAACGAGACAGAAGGGAAGAAACGTTGTTTATTTTAATTTTCAAGGAATTGACAAACACAAACTTTCATAGCGTATTGAAAAGGACTATTCAAGTCACTGTATGTGCGCTTCTTTGGATATGAATTATTTTCTCCTGCTTCTCGTTTTCCAATATCCTTTCGTCTCCGCCCGTTGACTTACGTTCATAGGAAATTTGGGTTTTATGTCCACAGAAAAAAAGTCGAAGGGTGTCTCTTCAGGAGATTGGGTTTTCTTGAGTTTCCGTTTCGCCTCGTAAACTTCTCGATATTTCTTTTTATCTACCTTTGTATCTTTCTATTAAATACTGCCGTGCAATGTGCACATAAACGCAACCAAGTACACGTAAAATTTAAAAATAGATTCGTATCTATAGACCCGTATCGAGAGCCGTTCTCGTCTCATTAAATTCACCATTCCTCATGAATAAATCGAAACGAGAGATACCGCCAGCTCGAAAGTGGATTGAGCATAGTCGAATGGTGGTTTTATCTCGTCGCTGACGATGTATGTCAATTGCCAATTCGATTAATTATTTTTTTCTTTGTTTACTTTAAAAGACTCAATGTTTCAAACAAAACGATCTACCCATTATTCATCGAATTATAATTGTATTTTGTGTCATATCTCTCAATATGATCCTATTGGGAATAAAATCCTGTCTGAATGCATGGATTTGACGTGGTGTTTTATACTCGAAAATGGAGGTTTGCAGCACAATGAAATGATATGTAATAGTAATAATACCATAAAACAATGATGGTCGATTTTTTTGTGAGTATTTAATGAAAAAAACTTGTTCAGACATTTAACCTCTTCCCGTGCTTTAATGAGTCTGACTCGTGAAGGAAATTTTGGTCCAAACACGAATATGACAAGCCAGGCTCGTAAATAGATATTCGGGCCAAATACAAACATCACGAACACTTGGGCCTAAGTTTCGTTGAGCTAAATGGCACGGGAAGGGGTTAATATATATTTAATTTTATTACCAGATCCTGAGGAGGTATGCGCATATATGCATGGTAAACCGGAAGAGCCTCCGAAAATTAATATAGGGCCTTTGGAAGGGACATGGACATATATTTTTATTTCTCTCTTTCTTGCTTGCGCCTAGCGCAATAGCACGGGATGAGAGTACAAACGGGTAGTGCCATGAATGCGATGGAATTAAGGAATTGATACGATGACTTGTTATTAAGAAATAATTCAACAGACTTGTACAAACTTAATTAAAGTTTATTACAAGCTAGCGATTGAATTTCTCGACTTGCCGAATACACTAAAGAAATTAACAATGAAGCTTGCAGATATGAATCGGAACGAAAGAAAATGATCTGGCGCTTACATTTGTTGGTTGTGTATGTTGTGTGTACGTGTACGCTCGCTACGGATCAGATGACGCTCGCAAGAGTTCGGTTTTCGCTCGGATAAACAAGGGCCTTCCTGGGAAACAAAGGTCTGCCGGGAGACTGATTTGCAGTTGGAAGTCTTTCTAAATGAAAAAATTAGGAGGGAATTGAATGCGGGAGAAGGAACCAAAGAGAGATGGAAATTTGGTGATGCAATTTTTTAGGGATTGGTCAGTAGAGCCTGCCGATTGGAATTGAGTAATATGATTGGTCGCAAAGAGGTACGACTCTACGCACATACCTTGGTTCGAAGAATCGGCTGTGTTAGTTGTTTGTGTGAACGGATTGCATCAGAGAGTAGAGGAACCTTTGTGTCGTCTTTTAGTAACAAAACGCATCTCGCAGCGAGTTCGATACTCGAGATTTAAACACGGGCGAATTTCATTCTCAACTTTATAATCATGATGATTTTTGACGTCAAGTAGTTATATACGAGCTTACGAATAAAGAGACCGCATGTTATCTAATATAGGAGGTAGAATTTTTCGGTAAAATTTTCCATGATTTGCTGTGGGTTGTAATATTATATAATAAGAATTTGACGTACATATAATAATAATATTATACATCAATCCCTTAACGTATTGTTGTTCCCCGAAATTATCGGAAACTTCCAATCGCACATAACAACGAAATTATGGCTGAAGCACACGGTACAAATGTCCTGACTCATCGGTTCCGGGTACAACAAGTCGTTAATCCGGGCGAATTTGGCACAATTATTAGAAGTTAGTCTTCGGCCAGAAACTGGAATGGTCGGGCTCAAGCCAAATCAATAGAATTGTAATTTTGTTGCCTAGTTTAAAAATAAATATAATTATTGAAGTTCGTACAAAGCCCGAGTTAGAAATTTACTCTTATTGGGACGGACACACAACCTGCATTGAAAAACTGATCCTAATTGCTACCGGTTAGTAAAGTAAAAGGCATACACGGTGCCTAATATCCTGTGCCTAACGAGCCTCCACGTACTCCGCGGGAACAACAATATCGGCTGTATTTGATATACAGTAAAGAAACTTTGGATTATTTAAAATCAAAATAACGTTGCGTATAACTCAGTAATAATAATCTTTCCGAACATTATTGTGCCAAATTAAATACGGGTAATGAAATTCGATTGATCAAATTTATGAAGCATTTTAAAAGTTGAGCGACTCAAACTTTTATTTATAGTTACATACAGATGGGAAGAAAAAATGATTTTCCACTTTTTTGAATAGTAAATAAAGCTTGTTTTTCTTTTCGTTTCAATATTTTTCTCGTATAAAAATTTTATTCGCAGATAGGGGTAATACGTTTGAGAATTTTGCAATCGGCTGCATTTATCCAAAATTGTATCTTCCATATACCATTCAAAGAATTCTGGTGCGCATATGTAGGTACAGGGCATTCAGATTTTACAATTATTCACGTTACGGTCCACGTTATCTTGGAGTTATCTTGGAGTTCTCACAGGGCGGTAGAATAAATTTGCTGAGGTTTGCGCGTCTCTACGAATACTTGGCATAAATTCGCGAGATACCATATTGCATTCGACAATCTTGCAGAGTTTCGCGCGATTTCGTTATTTTCCCGATGTTTTCGCGTTCCTGAATACTTAGACAAACTACATTGTACCTCTGGGGAACTGTTCGGAATCGGAGACTCGAGCACGACGCATTGAAGCTCGTCCGCTTATACGTTTAACTTGGACGGAAGCAGAGCAGGAAAGCCCAGCCTATTGTGAATACTCGTGAATTGACCATGCAGAAACTGTCGCAGAGCTCCAATTGAATCCCCATACTCATTCGGAGTTACTGATAGAGATCCAACGAGACATCGTGTTGAGTCATTTTGCTAAAACGTCACCTTCGTACACTGTATTCTAATTAGGATTTCCCACATGTTGTCCAATATACGAACACAATGTTAATATTCGAGGATTCACATATTACCTAGTGGAATTTTAAACTATTCTCTATTATTTTCGCCGCATTATATACGTTAATGTGTTTTTAAGGTAGTGTTTTACTTCGAGCCCTCGAAAAATGCTATTTTCATGATTTTTTAATGAGATTATGAAAAAGATATTGATGTAGGATTTGTTAATAATCAAACTTGTAATTACAGCTATTATTATGAATATACTCGTATTATTATTATCATATTGTATTATAAGTAGCGACATTTTCGATGATATTTCGCGATTTTTACTGTACTTGTGGTATTGAATAAAATATAATGTATGAGTATTAATATAGCAAGGTAATAGAATAAGCTGAAATTAATTTTCTGCATTTTAGGCAACAACGGATCTGTACGGTCAGTGTACGACGACTCACAGTGGTACTTCCGCAGCGGCACCGGAAGCAGCCGGTGTATTTGCCCTCGCGCTCGAAGCCAAGTGAGTACTGGATACTTCATTGATATATAATAATGTAATCATTACTGACTACAGTACTGCAATGATAATTGAATAATTAATATATTATAATATACAATGGAGGTATTACTGGATTGGTCTAAAATCGGGGTATCGTGAATTTATAAATCTAGATCGTGTCGTTTATATTTAGCCTTATGAGTAGCTAATTTAATACTAAATGAACATTTATATAAATGTTAATTTTCCACTGCCAATAATAATTTGACGAAAATTTGATGATATCGGTAAGTGCTTGAGTGCTTCAGTCAGGTTTATTATCAATTACCACAACTCAAATTTTCAACAATTTTGGTGATTTTTTATATTTATCACGCAATACCTGAACATTCATTAAATTATACATTTAATGAATGTATAATAATATATGGATGAGTAATAATATCGCGTAGACATTTTTGTCTCGGTCTTTTCTTTCAGATCTTGGTATCATTTCCTCCTTTTTTCTAATTTCCAAAATGAAACTCATAGTTTATTTTCCCTCCTCATACGTCGTAGCGGGAGAAAATAAATGAGAGCGGGAAAGGGTCATAGGAAAACTCTCGAGATCCAAGCATAGAAAAGTTCGTGCGAAAGTGCCATCGTTTCGTATAAGGGGAATTAATGTTAAGATCCTTTCGGTGCACGAATTCTTTAGCCGTGGGATGTTTTTTCATGGCTCACGCAAGAACATCGACAGGGGTCGACGTACGCACGTCTCTGTTTAAGGGCAGCTAGAGGGAAGAAAGTAAAAATCGTACAATCAACAATCCAACGATCCTAAAAGGGTCGGTGATTGGTTGGGGTAGAAAGAGAGGCAGAGGGTCGAGGGCTGGGTCTACTCGTTTAACGGCTACTAAAAGGTAGCTCGAGGGCACTCTATCAATTTCGCGCTCGCATCCAACGTTTTCTTATGTGTACACAAAGGTACGCCCACACTTTATGATTTCCGTCCTTTTTACTCCTTTCTCACACACTTTGTACGTGAGAACGACGGTGAAGGTCGTTATGATCATTATGTCGTTTTAATTGTAGAGCCCTTACTAGAGTTATCGAATGATAAGACGACTTTCCTTTTTTGTTTTTCGATACATACGGGGTTTGATAAAAAGATATATAAGGAGATTTTTTATTTTTCACGAAAAGTATTTATTGATTCATCGATATCTATTTTGTTCCCCTCAAAGTAATCCCCCGCGTATATAATACACTTGCGCCAGTGCTTTTTCCAAGACACCTTATTTTTTTAAATATACCTAGTATATCGATTATTCACTTTTGGAAGTGGGACGATTTTACTCAAACAAACCACATATCGATTCATTAAAACTTTTCGGACCGTAGGTTTTCGTTACGTAGACATGCTCGTAGAACACGGAAAAGTCGACAATTGAATTCATTCTCTATATTTCACACGCCCTTCTTAAGGCCATATAAAAGGACACATATCTTCATAAAATTTCGAAATATGTTTTCTCATCGGCGTCTAAGTTTTCAATGAAAAATCTAGCATTAGAAAAATCTTTGTAGAATTCATAGTCACAGATCTTGACGCTTCTATTTTATAATTAAAATGTTTCGTCCTTGAGAAATGCCCGTTTCAAAATCCGGATTCGAGAGAAGTAATCGCGATTTTTCAACCAGTATTTCTTGTACATCCCACGGTACATCTTCTAGTTCGATTTGAACGCTTTGTTCATATAATTAAAATAGGAATCGTTTAAATTATCAGTGAGCTTCAAGGAATTAAAAGAAGAACCCTTTGCACATTTTTCAGAGATACTTTTTCGATCTTTAATATTGTGGTTCTCTCGCAGCTATTTTTTAATTTATATTTTGTTCGTTTCTACTATGGCACTGGTATTAATTTGAATATGATATTTTTCAAGTCGATTGATGAAGCGTCATTCAACGATAATTTTCAGCCCTCAATTGACCTGGAGAGACATTCAACACTTAACGGTATTGACATCAAAGAGAAATTCCCTTTTTGACGCGAAAGAACGCTTCCATTGGACGATGAATGGAGTTGGATTAGAATTCAATCATCTGTTCGGTTACGGCGTACTTGACGCTGGTGCAATGGTGGCTCTGGCCAAGACCTGGAAAACCGTTCCACCGCGGTACCATTGTCAGGCCGGTGCTGTAACTGACGTTCGGTAAGAACTTTTAATCATCATTATGTTTGCAATTTAATTAAACTTGTCCCTCTGCAAAAAACACGAATAATATCTCTTGTCTCTTTCTTTTTTACGAGCTTTTATATGTGTTTGTCTTTTTATCGTACTTTTCAGCGAAATACCCAGCAAAGGTTCAATATTCCTGAATATTAAAACTGACGCCTGCTCCGGAACCGATTACGAAGTGAATTATCTAGAACACGTGCAAGCCGTTATTTCCGTTAACGCCTCCAGACGAGGCGATCTCGAGCTCTTTCTAACTTCTCCAATGGGAACAAGGTGAGGCTGAAACATCTTCTTTCTTGCTTGAATGAAAATACATGATTAAGTGTTTTCGTGGCCATGCATTGTTTACAAAAAACTTGTTTACTATAACCTAAACAATTTAGAAAAACAAAACGAATTTAAATAAATTCGGAAAACTCAAACGAATCTAAATAAACAAAAACTATTTGGGAATCAAAACAACATCAAACCCAAACAAATTCAAAAATTGTGTGGGCACTAAAATGAACCCAAACAAAATAAACAAATTATTTGGGAACGAAAGTGAACTCAAACAAATTAAAAAACTATTTGGAAACTAAAATGAACCCAAACAAACCGAATAACTATTTAAGAACTAAAATGATTTCAAAGGAATCCAAACAAATCCGCGAAAACTCATTGAAAGATTGAGTGACCATTTTCCGTCTTTGGATAATTGGATAATTTTTAGATCAATGATACTCAGCCGACGAGTCAACGACGATGATAATAGGGACGGATTTACGAAGTGGCCATTCATGACGACTCACACTTGGAGCGAATACCCTCAAGGGACTTGGCTACTTGAGGTAAATCTTAGACAACATTGTCACTTCGTGATTACACCGTTCACGAGTTTTTCATTTATAATGTACGTCAGGATCGTCGCACCGATAATTTATAATGCAAAAATGTCAAAAATATTCAATAATGAGCGTTTTCAAAAAGAAGTTGAACATGTTTTATTTTACGAAAAACACAGATTACTTTCCAAGAATTTCTTTCTAATCTTTTAGTTTACGTGTATGGGTTAACCGGTAATTCGACCTCTTCCTTGAAAGCGGTAATTCGAGCAGATACTTGAATCATATCATATTTTGATCCCTGGTTGATAGGGCTTAATTCGATTAAAATGTCTTCTACAATGATCCCATTTAAGGAATAGATCGAATCACCAATCACCCTGTGTATCTTGTTGAGAAAAAATAAAAAATTGATGATATCTAATAGTTTTAATAAATGACAATAATGTCTATTAAGCCCAATAAAAAGTTCTACGTTTAAATTAATTTAAATTCATTTTATTTTTTGTATCTATTATAAGTTTAATTTAATAGTAACTTAATTAAAAAAATTAATTATGAGTTTGCAGAAAAGCGACATTTTATTTATATGATTTGAATCACTGTTAATTAAAATTTCTTGTACATTTATCGAAAGTAATTAAAAGTCATAGCTAAAAGTTGTAGCTTTTAACAACTTTCGATACAAGTAAAGAAAAAATGAATGAAAAACGGATTTGGATCAGCTCGATTTGCATTTACTGGACGACAATAATTTTTCCAGCTGCGCTTTAATTCCCAAAAACCTCAACATGGATGGATAAAGGAATGGACACTAATGCTCCACGGTACGAAGGAACCACCTTACACCGGTCTACCAGCAACTGATCCTCACTCGAAGCTCGCGATCGTGAAAAAAGCTCACGAGGAACGTTCGAGCGGTATTTAAAACGGTACACAATAAGGCGAAAAAGAAAAATCTGGGGTGAAAAAACTATATATATACATATATATGAAAACGAAATAAAAACAAGAAAAAAAAACGAGCGGAACGCTGGACCATCGGGCCAAAAGGTGTAACGGAGAGTTTGGTAGCTCGCGCGGTTTCCAAATGAAATTCTTTGTCCGGGACTTAATCCCGGGGAACCGACGATTGTCAAAAGAAAAATCTTCGATTATTTTGCGATTATTTTGCGCGTCGCAGATTGTGCACACGAGACTATGTGGGACACTAGTGTAATGACGTGAATAATGCTTTGAGAATTTCGAAGCTGGGATTCCTGAGAATTTTCGATTACCCGATGGTGATTGTATTTTGATAAAGACATCTGGTTTTCGTTTATAATGTGAAAAAAAAATCAGCTTATTTGGAAATTCTTCGAGGGTACTCGAGGGTGCAATGCAGTTATTAGTTTCAAGAACAAACGCCAAAGATTTCTGATATACTCTTGTATTTTAGCGTTGTTGAATCGTTAATAGAAATTCTCCGAATTTTAAATGTTGGAGCAAGAAAAATTGGTCCAATTCATAGTGGATTGGTTCTTATCGATTTTTCTTGAACTCCCAAACTTTGCTACGCACCAGAAATGAAAAAGATACTTTCTAGGGCAATTTTTCCACGGAGTGACAACTAAATATTTTTCATGAAAAAATAATTAATGGTCTACAGAATTGTTTGGGTTTGTTTGAGTGATTTGAAATGTATTTTTTTCAAAGATTGCACAAAAGAGAAGGATAACATAAATACATTACTCAAATAGTTATCAAATCCGTTTTAATAATTCGAACATTGATTTTACGCATTTTCCGAAAAAACGAATTTTTCGGAAAATGTCGGAATATTAATGATTTTTTACAGGACCGTCGAAGAATTTCCAACTTGGCATCTTTATGAAGCTTTCTTTTGATCGCAATTATCTAAAAAGTGTATCTCCTCGTTTAAAACCGTAACGAATCTCAAACATATTTTCTTTCTTCGGCTCATTATTGCGTGATCGGCCGAAAAATCTTTTTGCGGAGTAGTAGGAGAAGAAAGAAAGTTTTTATATTTAAAAACATTAAATTTGAAAAAAATCTGAGAGTCACGAAGCCTGGTAAACGTATCTTGAGCAAGGCCCCCATGTCCCTGTGATAATTTCGGACGATACCAAATTTGAATGAGAAAAAAAATACGATAAGAACAAGAGTTCTTGAAATCACACAAGATTGCGATTTCTCGGTCCTCAGAAAATGAATCGAGGCTTCCTTTGAAATCGATCCGTAACTCTGCATTCGTCACATCATTTATTTTTCTCTGTTTTCCATTTTCTTAATTTATTTCTTATTTTTTACGCAACGAAGATTGTCCACTGTGGTACGAGGTAATTCAATATTGTACTGAAAATGAAATCGAAACTACGGAACGCAAAGAACATCGGAAATAATTGAAAAGAAAAGAGGCAAATCCAATGTAAACGCTCTTGTCCTTCGATGTCTAATTAGTCCAATGTAATCGTACCAGAAAAGTTATATAGAGACCGAGGAAAATATTAATGTTGATAGTGACGACGACGATGACGGTGATGATGGTAGTGATGAAATGATATCGATGATCGACCGCCAACGTCCGAGTGATTGATCTGTTATTCGTTATTTAAAAATTTTGTTTTCTTCAAAATTATTTTTCGTCGTCACAGGCGTGTAAACTTCCGCATGAAAATTGAAACAGGCTGCAGGTGAAGTTGTGATAACACTTGTTACGATCGTTCGATGGTTCAGATCAGAGAGAAGAATACTTTTCCTCCAAAATTGTTTTGTTTTTACATATTTCGTAAGGAAAACTGTCTCGAAAATTGTAATTTTGCAAATATGGAAAAACCCTCGTTTGGCAGGAAAACTATTACGCGATCATTGCTCCCACTTTCATCTGAACAAAAAGGGCAACAAGATGTTACTAAGAAAGGACGAAAGTGTCGCTAAGAAAACCAAAGAATATTATAAATATACGTTGTAATTAGTTTGTTCCGTTCCTTCGGGAATATTGATTAAGCGGAAAATAAAAGCAAACCTCGTGCAGAAAGTCAGTGTTTAAAGATCGAAAATTAAAAAAAGAAAAAAAACATTAGTACACAAAATTGCATTCCAAAAAGGTGGTAATAATCAGTAATTGCGCATTTCAGAGTTTGTATTAAAAAAAAAACACTGCGAAGGTGCGATTGGCCGTTCATTTATTATTACATTTCTCAAAAAAGTAATCACGAACAGGTGCATTCAACGGCACCGAATTTACAAAAATCGTATCTTCGTGTTTTTCTTCGAAAAAAAAATCGGAGAGAATCCCGTTTTTCATCCTCCAGACTGTCTACTCCTGCAGTGAATTAAAGCTTGAAAGTGTAATTTCAATGTCACGAATTTTAAAGAAGACATTGACTTAAAGTATAGTTACCACGTCGAGAATTCAAATGAGACAATGACATGTCAATGTCAAGTTTTATCTCGTCATTAATTTGCGTACATATCTATATATAGTTTGCATCACCGAACGACTATATCGTCGATTTGGGGTTTGAAAGACGTGAAGTTGAATTTGTCGTCCCATGGAATTACCCCGCTGCGATGCGAAGTGCTTCTACCGCGCGAGCGCGGATCGTCTCGTAGTCTGGATCAATACACCATACACGTTCTGGTCACGCGAGCGTTGTAAAACAAAAATATTCAATTGGCGCGTTAGAAGTTACATTTCCGGCCTTCGTTTTTAATTCTCCGAGAAACATCAATGTTTTAGCAGGGACGAAAGACATTCGTCCCTGATCGAATTTGGATTTGGATCGACTACAAGCGAAGGCATGGATGAGCAAACGAGTACGCGAGACTAGAAAACAGAAAAACCTGACCAATAAAGCAAACTTCCAAATTTATCGATCCCGTATGTGCTGCGATTCGTAGAACCATAACTGTGTCGTTCATTTTGTCGACTTCTCTAAGAACGCATCATTCCAAAATCATTCTTATTTCGTTACCGTATACGCCAGGTTGAAATTTGATAACGTTGAATACTAATCAGGGTGAAATTAGAACGGAGATTGAGATACGAACAACGTTTTTACTTGCCGTACTTTATTATTACGATTATCAGTATTAAGGGGATTAAAAAAATGGGACAAGCACAATTCTCGTATGACTCATTGTGGTTATGATTGTGTATGACACGTTGCTATCGTTAATGCTGAAAATATCTACGTGTATGAGTGTGTGTACATATATATGTATACAAATATTTATATACATATAAACATATACACACACTTTAATACATATTTATGATGATATATAATTAACGTTTCAACTACATTACGAATATTATTAAAAAACTGTAACTTACTACTATTACTGTCGACTTGTCATTAGTTACCATTGGTTCGTCATCGGTAAAAGTTTTATGGGGTAAGTAGGACCTCTCGTAAAAGTTACTGCGATAAGTTCAACCGTTTTTCGACAGTTATGAAAAGATGGAAAAACACATACACACACATATATATATCACGTATGTCAGTAAAAACCATCGTGAGGTATCAAATAACGGCATGTATTCAGTCTAACACGGAAAAAACATGGGCCATCCAAACGTCCCGAAACTGCTCGAGACAAAATAATCATTTCGTCATCTATAATGCATTTAGATAATGATTTTTTGGTACACGGAGCAGAGAACTATTTCGAGAAAAGGGAAACTTTTGGATAGCAAGTTTGAGGATGACAACCATGGTATTTAATATCAATGATAAAAGTTCATAGCATTACTATTCTTCAAGCACGATTTTTCGAGACCTTCATTATACACGATGTAATGATTTTTCCAGTTTCTTTGGTATCTTCAAAAATTCCTTCGAACGCCAATTGGACTCTGTATTTTGGATGAATAAATTTCTACAGATGCATTTTATCCTTTAATTTAAAAAGCTTCAACGTTTCCAATTACTGTTCTGTAGAAATAATTCGTAGCTTGTGGCGACGAGCGTCTTTATCAAGAGTTGAAAAAAGGTCTTTGTGGGAGTATTATATTTTTGTCTCAGGCGAATAGATACGAGTTTGCCTTCCAAACAGATAGTACATAGAGCCAGTTGCTAAGATCAGTATCCCTTCAATTCACATGTTCACTCACTGGATATAACTGATTCGATTTGTAAACGTTAAAGTTTCTACAATCGCCGGATTCAAAGTGATCGAAGTGTAAGCAAATGAGCAAAGGCTGGTTTGGTGGAGAAGGGTCACATTTGGTGGTGATGGTACAGGAAAGCCTCAAGAAATTATGTACAAGAATGGGTACATGGGCACAGGGTTGGTATTAAATGGAACAATTTTAAATCGAAATAGTACACGAATGATTATTCTCCTTTTCTTATTGACCGAGAGAAATGTAATATTATATCGCGTATATGTAAGGGAGTGGGGAATGGCAAAGAAAAATCATTATTAGTGTAGATATTTTAGAGAAATAACGATCGACATTTCCGAAGATTACGCATATTGATATATTAGTTATATTGAAATAAATACCGCAACACATATATAGATATATACACAAAAAGAATATATATATATATATATATATATATATATATATATCAGTTTATATACATATATCGATATAACTTTGTGTATATGTACGTATATAAATAATCATGTAGTAAAAATGGACAAATTTAATCAACTTTATTCTGTATGATGTACGTGAGTGAATAAAGTCTTTATTTTTTGGCCTGCATCGTTTTTATATGCTATACCTGTCAAACTACAGCTGTTTCCCTTCACTCGTGTTTTGTAACCGACGTAATTATTATGTTATTGACTTTTTTACTGTTTAAGTATTATAATATTCATGAATTTAAGTCACCTAAATAACGGTTCGAGATCAATGTTCAATATGGTTATTTCATTTACTTGGTTTTTTTTCAAAATTTTTTACGTTGATACAAAAAAAAGGGACGTGCAGAACTAATTATGCTGAACGTTTCGCGGAGTAGGATTTCCGACATGAAAGTGAGTGATCAATGAAATTATATTATTACGACTGCTTCGTATCTGGATATTGAGGTACTTATGGATGAATATTTAAAAATGTTCAACATTTTTATAAATTTGTGGTATTATAGTTCTTGATGCAATGAAAATACTATCACATTTATTCGTTTATTCAATTATTTAAATTGTTCACTGCCTTGAATAATAAAATTCCACATGGAAAAAGGATGAACGAGCTGGGAGAGAAAAATGTATGTTGCTGTGTCCGACTCAATACATTTTGCAACGACATTGTGGGGGTACGGAAAAAAACCGGTGCAGTCTTGCAATGAGATTTTAAACTCGATAATTTTTCTCCAAATGAATTTTCGTTTACGACTGGTTCAAATTTCTGCTCAATTTTCTAAACATTATCGTCTTCTTTTCACAAATTTGGGTTAAATAAAACTCAAGTTTACCATGTGGACTATGATCCAGTTTGAAATATAAAAAACGAAATGCAAAGTATCTATCAAAGTTAATTCGTTTTAAATTCGTAATTCGTCGATGTTAATAAAAATAAGAAACGAAAAGAATTCGTTGTTTTCGACGATGCTAACGTCAAGATCGTTTTCGGCGCTCGTGATGAACTTGCGGAATTCAGTACTTTCCTACCTCGTGATGGAAAACTGTAGATCCCAGTCGATAATAATAGATATCGGATATCGGAAATCCTTGTAGTTTTTAAAAATGGCTTATTAAAATGTTCCTATGTTTCTTCTTTGGTCTACGTTAATAAATACCTATTTTAAAGAAAACGTGCTTACAAATGATTTGTGTATAATTCACACAATAATAATTATGAATTTATCAAAATCGCGCTTTCATTTACTGGATAAGCCAGAAATATTTTTATTCAGATTGGGTACGTGTACGATAGGCATCTTCGTGTGTAAAACCAATGTTTGTTTACCACAGCTTATTAATATGAGAAAAAATTAATTTATTACGATAATACTTTTTAGCTTATTAATACGTAAAAAATTAATTTATTACGATAATACTTTAATAAACAGTTGAAAAACTGTTTATTACGATAAACAGTTTTTCAACATTCAAATAATTTTTGCCGAATAATAAAAAGTATTTCAAAATAATTTCTTTTAAATAAAAATAATTTCAATGTAAAAAACTGCCAACTGTACAATTTCGAAAATGTAATTTTTTCATAAATTTTCTGTTAAATAAATGGAGAACTAAAGAAACAAATTATAATTTACGAAGTAAATTTTAACTCAGGGGAAAGTATAGATAGCGTAATTTTTTCGAATTGGAGATTAAAGGTGAATGATATAGCTAAAAAAATTATTTCGTTTGATGTATTTAAATCTAAATGCTTAAGTTTTGGACATGAAAACAGGCAATGAATTATGTACGATGCATTGCTATTCACACTTTTTATTAGCAGAAAACATTTTTTTCCTTTTTTTACAATGAAAAGTATCTCACATACATATATTATAATATAACGTCGTATTATTATTGCATTAACGGTGTATTATAGTTAATCATTATAATCACTCTACTCAGTGTTCACACATACAACGCGATGGTTTTCGCATACTGATTTTTTGCATTTTGTACATCAGTATTGTGTTCTCCGGTCGTTTTCGACTTTACAGTAATAGCAACGTTTCCTTTTATCTATTTCACCCGATCTCAGCGTTGGTTTTGCTTCGGTTTCGGCCGCCGACAAGATCTCTCGGATGCTATTAGCCAAAGATCGGTGCAATCCGCGTTGCGTTACGTGCTCTTATAAATGAGACTTCATGCGCGACAGCGGAGGATTTTTTTTACAAAATTCACTTCGATTTTTCTATTTATTTTCCCGCAAGAAATTATATAATATGCTGCCCTGGTCCGGCACCGATATGGTCCAGCATGCTTAGGAAAAAGCGCATTGGCCAGCATGAAGTTATACGGGCGCATGTATAATTTCCGCACATCTGATAAAAAATTCAATAGCATCTATTTTGTATTCGATGTTTTCATCCCCAAAATAATGGACTGCTTATCGTTGACACAGTACACACGCGTGATTTCTTCTGCCGATCGCTACCTCATTTTCAAAAATACTTAACAAAATTCACAAAAATTTGATAGGATACTGAAAAATCCCTAGTGCCAAAAACACGATAAAACACACAAAAAACTGTCCACTAACATACCTGTTTACTACACAACGTCTGCAAACCTGGGTCTCTCGTGTCCAGTATAAAATTTGTGCGCTCGTTACCACTATCTGAACGTACTACAAATTTGAAATTTTACCATTAGTTTCACTTCCTATATAACTTATTTTAGGGACTAAACGGGGCGTCCGTCCTTTCGTCATTGTCCAGGTACAAGCTAAAAGTGTTTTCGCTCGGACACGAACGACCCCCGTTTACATACGAAGTGTTAATGAATATGAATATAAATATATTAATATTTAGAATATTATTATTTTTTAAATTATTAATTTTTTAAAATATTAAAATAATTTTTTTACTCATCTTTTTTTAAATCCAACTGGGATACCTCAACATCGCCAATGTTGGTCTCTCACCTTATAGCAAACCCGAAGCTTTTTGCCAAAGATGTCAATACTCACTTTTTTTTTGCTCACACGTATCTCTATTAAATACGGTGTTTACCTCGGCCAAATGTATTTTTTTCAGACTTTAAATCATTAGTCAGGTGAGTGCAAAGTGTTGGAAATATAGTTCCCTGACGACAGATTACTATCGATCGGAGTTAGAAACGACAGCGAGCAACCGAAACAGTTAATTGCTCTCCATATCTATCCATCGTTCTTGCCCTGCCCGAATGCACCCACCAATTTGCATAATTGCGTCGACGATGCGGATTCTCTCGGTGCCGTTGAAAATCCAAAATTTCCCGCATGATCGAATATCCTCGACCCATTTATCATGCGCGTATATTTTTGTTTCGTCGACACGTTTCGATGCTATTTACCATCTACGCTCAAAATTGATCTTCTTTGCCCGATTCACACGGCCAATTTTCCTTCCAGTATTATACAAAAAAAATACAAAAAAAAATGGCGACAGTACTCCCCCGTATTATGATTCGAAAAAGGGTCAAATAAATTTACGGCAGGAAATAAAAAAAGCAAACTTGACTGATTCCTGTGAAATTCGATGAAATTAGTGATTCATTTTTACAGGTAAAATATGTATTAACTATTTTGTGGCTTAATTTTCTTCGTAGTAAGATTTATATTCATGTACGAAAAAAATTCGATGTGTGATGTTACAGGTGATTGAAAAAAAACATCGTTGAATTTTTTGTATCTTTTCGATGTATATGTATGCGGCCTTGATTTGCAGAGCTATCTTCAAAGGTGTACGTTTCTGTGCCAAGCAATCGATTTATGTCGAAGAAGCTTGTGGAAAATTTATAACACGATTTTCGTGTGAGGATTTCATTATTCCGACCTATATCCAGAAATGCCATTCTGTAAATAAGCCACGTCCTACGCGATCTGGATGGAGTATAACAGCCTGAAATTGCGAAGTTATATACACGTACACATGGACATATATATATATATATATATATATATATATATATATATATATATATATATAATGGTCGCCTATGTTTGCAGCTTTATATATCCTACCTTAAGGCCGGAATCGATAATAGGCAGTAGTGGTACGATCCATCGGGTTTTCGCAACCCTAAATGGATATTGCTGACTGATTAATGCAGCATGTTTTGCATTGCCAGGTTTGCCGATGGCAATCGAGTTAAATATGTATATAGAAACGAGTCCATTCGCAATATGTTTTGTACTCACTTTGTGTGTTACTGTCAACCGAATTTTCGAGATATCGACTTTTATTGTTCGCTCTAGTGATTGACAAATATCGTCGTCCGTCGACCGCGCCGGAACTGTTCTGGTAATTCAATCGCACAAACAGACAGGGTATCACCGAAAAAAAATTAGGGGATTAGCAACAAATAGACCGGATTCTATTTTTTGCTGACTTTTGTGGTCGGAATTTTAAAATATTGATCGAGAAAATTGCGTTTTTCGCGTACGAACGCTTTATGGTTTGTGCTGATGTATACATTTTAGAAAATTGATTGTTGTCTTCGTTTTTAATTTAAATTGGCTCAATTAAGCTAATTCAAATTGAAAAGGAAGCTTCAGGGTGTACTATGGATAACTATCAAGATTTCAATCAAGATCAATTAAATGTAAAGAATCAAGACTTCGATTACAGTCATTATTATAATGACAGAAGTGCTGTAAACTGTAAATGTATTTCTTAACATTAAATTGATAAAACTGATGAAACTTTCATGACCCGATTTTCTCAAAGATGATGTACACGATTTCTCTGCATGTATTAATGGTTTGTCTTGAGGTTTGGTACATTTATTCAGTGTAACAGGAGTTTCGCCTTGAACAAACCCTATCCTTATAAATTTATTATTTGATTAGTTATTAAAAATAATAATGTTATCTTGCCTAAAAAATCGATTAAAAACACTCATGGCGAATATAATTAATAAGTCAAATTCAATTTAAATCATTAAAACGCGTTAACTAGAAACAGCGATATCAAGACTTAGCCGACATTACCTATTTTACTAGGTTAGACTCAGATGGAATTAAAAAAAAATCGATTTTTCGTTTTCGACGGGTTCTTATGATACAACTTTTTTTGGGCGCGTTATGAGTGTTTGCAGGTAGGTTCAGCGAATCGGCCAATGCAGGTGTCTTTAAATGTTAAACGCATTTTTCTCGAAATGACTTTTTCAGAATCGGTAACAAAAATATCTCAAAATCGATTAAACCTATCTGCTTCAGATTTTACAGACATTTTTTCTACATCAAAAGGCAGTCCTTGATCGAAGGGTTTGTATTCAATATATAAGACAATATTGACACGACAAGCTCTATATTTTGAGCCGATCATTGTTTCCCCTAATTCTATAATCTGTATTTTATTACTATTCATTTTTACGACGGTAAAACTCTATAAAAATAGAGTTTGCAATGAGATTGTTTGAGTTCGTTTGGGTTTATAATCAGTTAGATAGAAATATATGGGAATCCGAAACGAGAATAACAACTAAGAGTTTCAAAATCTTGCTATTAATTGTAGTTGAATGCACTACAATTATATAGTGACTTATTATTCAGTGCGTAATAATAATAATAATAAAACAGTACAATTGCGTTTTGAGTTATTATTTAGTACGCAATTGCACTGCACAATTGTAATGAAATTATTCCAGGCCGTTCCTTCATAATAAAGCAAATATAAATCGTGTATTGTGCTTGTTTCTCATCATATCCGAAAGCAAAACAATATTTCTTATAAGAAGATACACAAAGTTCATGCAAATTTAAGACGGTATTGTTCTCCAAGTCAATGATACTAAACCAAACATATAATAGAGACTTACCACAAATAAAGTTCCAAACCGCATTCAATATATATCGCTGAACGTCATTTGAATTTTCGTAAATGTTTCGTAGTTTTTGTCCTCCCGTCAGAATAATGCCCTCATTTGAGCAAACTCAAATATCATAAAATCTATTACTAAAATTTATCTTAAAAAACTCGTGAACAATGAAGGAAGAAAAAAACGAAAAATGCTGAAAATGTTGATGTCTCATGGAATTTTGTTGTTTTTATCGGATTGGTCTAAGTTCGTTCGTGGCGTTGTCAAACGCGAAACTTCGAATACACTCCTGTCGGTAACTGGTGTTCGAAAAGCTGTCAAAAAAGCCTGGTGTGTTGAGGATCGGACGAGGGATCGGAGGGACGCGGAAAGTGCATCGGTGTTTCCCGTTTTGCGGTCGAGGCAGCGTTTGAACGTCGAGAGCTTGCGCGTTGCGCGCATGTGGAGCTCAAAATGTAGAGTAGGTGGAGGGGGCCGGGTTTCCGAAGCTTGGTTGGGGTGGAAAGAGGGAGCTTGCAGGAAAGCTTCGGTGGGTGGGCTCGAGGAGCAGAGGGAAATGTCAGGCCAAAGACGCGACGACGGTTTAGTCCAGTCTAACAGTCCGCGTGTTACCTCCGGACGTGGTGGAGCAAAAGTGACGTTTCTTCTCCCCACCTGCTTCTTTCTATCTTTCTCTCCCTCTGTTTCTCTCTCTCTCTCTTTCTCTTTTTCTCGAACGTTTTTCTCGTATCTGACTTCCGGTATCCAACGAAAAAAAAAAATAACCAGCGATTTTGAGTTTCGCAAATTTTCTTTACGTCGAAAATGACAAGAGAAAATGAAAAGAAATGATCACGAAAGACAATTCGTGTTATCTGTCATTTTCGTTCCTCGAAGAATTGAAAAACATTTAAATATAAAAATATAAAAATATATGTGGGTTGGAAAAAAAAGCGCGGATATCAGACGGAATATGTACAAAATCTTGCTCGTTAACTCGTGAAATAAGCGAGAAGAATCACAGAGTTTGTTTGGGTTAAGTTGATAAAGTTCACTGAGGACTCGGCGAGGATTCACTCAAGGAATACTTTTCCCGCCGATTTTGATCCCTTGCGAGCAGCCACGCGAAGGTAATTCGTTAAAGGGATTTTTCTTATGGAACTTGAGAAATAGGAACTACGAAAAAGTACTTGCATGCGATGGCAGATGGACTTGATTTTATTCTTTAAGTTTTCGAGAAAACGGACTGTGGGCGAGTCTTTTTTTGGAATCGCTGGAAATGTGAAAACCCGTTGATTTTTTTCGTTTTCTGGAACTCGTCGGAGATTTGTGGTTTGAAACTGATAACAATAAATAAAACTACACTTATTAACGTTTAACAAAAGTTAGGTGACGTAACATGTAATAGATGTTCTATTGGTCGCGTAATAAAAAAATTGTGGGCAAAAAACTAATCTACAGCAATTAATCTGCAGGGAGTAATTAATCAAAAAGTTCCTCTAGTCGTGTGCCATCATTCGTCATTCGCTTTAACGACTCGCTTTTTCAGGCCTCGCTCTCCCCACCGAGCAATGTATAGAGTTACGCTAGCTTGAACAACTAAATTTTGCGCTCGTTTTTATTTTATTTTCACTCATATATTTCTGAGCGTGGATACAATAATGAAAGCCAGCAGTTTTATTCAATAACGTTCGCTGAAGAGCCTCGCAGAATGGATTTTCAGCAACCCTTTTTCCACAAAACAATAGACCGCATATTGCAAAACATGAAACCTAACGTCAGAAAAAAAGTCGTGAATGGACGCATCCATTTTGCATCAAGTTGGATCTCAATGCTAACGTAATCAAGATAAATGTTTACTTAACAATTTATCTAATCAAAAGTTCTTCAAGAGACCGCAAAAATTAAAATAGTTTTAATCTTGTATAGCAATTATTTATTATAATTATTTATTGTTATGATCTTTCAATAAAAAAAACGATCACATAAATAATTTCAATAAAGATTAAATAACTAGCGAGTAGTCCAGGGTATTTACGTCCTTAATAATTTACGTCCTTACGTCCTTACGTCTCCAAATATTAAAAAATGACGACATCAAAAACCCGATTAAGCTTTAAACTATTAAAAGGCGTGAAATATGACTGCGATACTTAATCCGACGAAAAAAAAATAATTTCTAGATCCATAAACCAAAACTTTCAATCCAAGGATTCGGCGAAGAAGAGAAACTGTCGAAAGTAGTGAAGATCGCTTCGAAACGTCGAAAATCGTGAACATTAGTCAAGAAAAACAAAAGGAGCATTCTAAAGGTCGGGTGAGATCCCAGTGTAATTCGACTAGACGAAAGAAAGGATCAGCGAAATTGGGCGAACAAAGAGACGTCCGTAAGCGGCAATCGCGATGTTAAGGGGTGAGATAAAAGTGTGCAAAAGTGAGTTCCAGTCAGGCATTGGGCGTGCTTGACTCGTCGAGGTTCCAAAAAAGAACGTGATTGGAACGACGCTCGGGGAACCCCGGCAAATGTGGCTCTGTGCACGGTGAGCCGGGGATACGGGGGCCGTGGGGCCCGCGGTGGCGGGGTCAGTGGTGGAAACGTTGGGCCCAGCGGGCCCCGCGGTAGTTCGGGTGGTGGTAGTGGTGGGAGTACGCGAGCCCGCACTCGGGCCGAGTCTATCGTGAGATTACCGCTGAGTCCCCGTACCCTGTGCGCCCCGGGGCCCGTGGCGGGGCCCCACGGCGGGGCCCAGGCCCACCAGCATGCCCAGCAGCACGCCCATCAGTCCCGGGATCATCTCGCCTCCCAACCGTTGACCGGCATTGGTGGTGGTAGTAGTGGTGGTGGTGGAACTGGCTCTGGACTCGAGGATGGCCCATGTTCCGCTGACGAGCCCATGGTTCAGGTCGAAAGGCCCCAACAGCTTGGCACTTGGATATGCTGTGTACCCTGCCATTGGCTCAGACGCAGCAAAGCCGTGCACAAGGCTCTGCTCACCTTCGCAATGTTACTCGTCACCAGCCTACTCGTAACCAGCCCCGTACTCTTCCTCATCACTACGCTACCAGAGGGCGATCAACCCCGCGATTGCCCCCCACTTGTGAGTCCAACCACTTTCATTGAATCACTCGAAATGTTATTGTTGTTTATTCGTAGCCTTCATTTGCCATTTTTTTTATTATGTATTGGCTTGCTTGGTAATATTGCTTTTTTCTAAAAAAACTCCACGTTTTTTTTTTGTATAAGTAGGTGTCGTTTAATGAAGTAATTTCCAGTTTGGTCGATGATTATTTCTCAGGCCACTTCATGATTTTTGTTTTATAGAAGGCATGGTTGGTTTGATTTCTTCGTTAATGTCGAGTCAAGGTCGTTCAGAATTTTGATCATGTTGACCTTAACAATTGCGAACAATTAACGGGACTTCTTCGATTCGACGTTGACAATTGCGTGCGAAGAAAACTTTACTCTGCATCGATGATATACGTTCGTGGGCTTCCCTGACATTTGGGCACTCACGTAACAAGATGTACAAAGTCTGGAGAAGATGTTCCTTTTCGTCCTAGATTTTGATGTTAGTTTTTGTGTATGCTCGGGAAGGCAATAAGGCTTCAGTAGTGCTCCAATAAAAGTTGAAAGTTGACAGTTTCGAATGATACCAAATTTATGTAATTTGTAAGGAGTTCGGGAAAAATTGCATCAGAATTACATAACTGAAAACCGATATTACTTGCCAACCAATCCGATAGGTATAAGATACATCTTAGCGGGAACGAACACCGTTCAAAGATTTGTCGCAATTATCAGCATTCGCATCCACGATTTGGCAGTTTTCATTTTTCTGTTTGTTGTTTTTCACAGATAACAATGTTTCAAGTGTAGAAACACTTTGGTATGACTGGAACCTACTTCCCTCGATTTGTAATTAATTAAATCGAACAACCACATTCGAAACTGTTTCTTATAGAATTATTTTTGGTCCCTGAGTCGTCGATCTTTTTCTCCGAAATTTCGAGTGCGGAGAGTCTATGGTACAACCTACAAGTAATTAGGAATCGACTTTTAGGAATCTCAGAAAACTCCTTCGTCATTTCAAGAACCGTTCGGGAAACTGTTGATGGATTTTTTCCACTAAGGTTCAGCGTCGTTCAGATTAATTACATGGACGTAACCTGAAAATCTTACCAACCCAGCTTTTTCATGTACAGCTGAGCTTTTTAGGTAAAAACTTTTAGTTTAAACACTGAGCATTAGGTTCCCCGGAATTCATAGACGCGAAACTTGACATTTTTTAACGTAAAAAAATGTTCACTTTTGAGATATCGGGTTTTAGAAGCTTCAGGTATCTCTCTTGTACCACGTGGCACATGTGGTCCGGCTTCTATTCGACCTTAAGGGCCAAACGCACGGCGTTCTTCATTTCGGCCTGTAATGTGTCAAAAAATACGAATGTTCATAGTTATACATATATACAAATACATAAAAAAAACATCGTCTCCCTTTTCGCACGTCCGTGATGGAATTATGAGAAAAATAGGTCGCATCTTTGTTTACCGAATGAACGGCTGCTACGTATCGTCAACGTTCGGGAATATGGAAAGTTGCAGCAACCGCCGTGTGATAAGAAAGGGATGGTGGGTGACTCCTGCTCGGAAATTTGTGTGGCGGGGATAATCGTGACTTTAAACTTGTATCTAACAATGATAATAGACTGTAATGGCAGAAAGTGGACAGTTTTAATCTAATGATGAACGAGTGTATTGCCTAGGGGATTAGGACTGGGAAACCTTGAAAATATCTTTACCGATAGTTTCCCAGAGACTTTTCAATAAAAAGAAGCCTTTGTAACGGAAACTTAACTCGTGCTTAATAAACTTCCGCATTGTATATTTAATACTTGTATATTTAATAATCTTCAGATATAATCGCATTGAGGTAGCAAGTTTGCGCTTTGCAAAATTGCGAATTTAAACTCTGGTGCGGAAAATAAACGAAAGGTGAGACAGGGCGAGTGGAATACACATCCCTCGCGATATTTTCGATTCCGTGACGTTTGTTTCGCTTTTATTATTTATTCGCATCCACGCAAACGTTAATTCGAAACAGTTTCCTCGCGAAACACAGAAAATTGTGAGACAGCGAGAAAAAAGTAATTAAATTTACCCCCGGGAGCTTCGATAACGCGGATGGCGTGTACATCTCACAACGTGCTACACTTTACGAGCCACTGAATTTTTATCGGCTATAAAGGCGACGTGGAGAGGTACGAGCCCCTGCAATAAAAAAAAAGAAGAATCACAGCAACAATATGTATACTATTTCATTCTGGTAACCGAGGCCGATCGCGCCTGTGCTCCATGTTTGCTTTCTTCTTCTATTTTTCTTGCCGTTTCATTTTTTTATATTTCTAACTCACAATCAGTGTACCGTGGTTCAAGCAAGAAGGTCAAAGTGCTAACCGGGTTATGCACATAGGTCTCAATCATGCATTGTGTATATGTCCTTCAACATACATACATACATATATATATATATATATATATATATATATATATATATATATATATATATATATATATAAATCTATGTATGAGCCTGTTCCGGTTCAAACTCTTTATGTTTGTAAAAGAGAGAATTTATTAATCAAGAAATCCGATTATTATTGGAAATTCATTTTAACTAGAACAAACCAGTTATTTGAAAATGTCTCATTAAATCTGATTTCCAAATTCAAAAAAATCGAACTAACTACGTTTAAATAATTTTCAAAGCAATTTATCAGCAAATTCCAGAACTCCAAAAATGCAAAGAAATGAGTCGGAAAATTCTGATTAACATTCAAATAGGTTTATTAGCATATTCTGAAATTTAGAACACACATAGTTCTTGCGAGATAAAACGCGTTTGAAAGGACAACGGATTTGAAGTTTGTGTAAATATATAAAAGGGACGTGTTCATCCGTTACATCAGGACAATGGTTATTATGGGAGTGTACAATTATTTAAAATACGATTTTGAATTCCTTTTTTTTAATTAACGTTTTATTTCGGTTGAGGATACTCCTTGTTATGTAATATCGTAGTATTTTTCTACGGGGAATTGTTGGGGCCATAGGCTATCAGCAAGACCTCTGTGAAGACGAATATTTCTAATACTACTTTTCATCAAATACGTACACTAATCCTATCAATTATAGATGCTTGAATCAATAAATCGATAAAGAATCGATAATCCGTAAAAGTTTGACTCGACATCATTTTCCTAAAGGACTGTATTACAAGTGATCCCGATGTTATTCGTCCACTCGAATCGTTATTTCCTGATTTTTGTTTCATACAACTCGTAATCAACGATTATCGAACACAGCCTGCAAATAATTGGCAAGTGCAGATCATTACGTATAACCTTCGAGCGTTTTCTTTCATGTACATCATATTTTGTAAAGACCACAAACGAATTCCGAACATCCCGTTCTCACAATCTTTCTTTATTTTTGTGGTGACTTTTGCCTCTACTGCTATCGTTTGTTTGTCCCTGTGTCGCGAGACTTTCACTTGTTGCACGGAAAATCGAGGCGCACTTGCGGGAAACGAGAATGAGTTTGCCCTCGTAAAACAACGTTCGCGTATTGTAAGACAATGGGGTCACCGATCGTAGCGCTCATGCGGTGGTTTTCCAAGAGCACTTCCGGTACGTGAGAAAGACGAAAGCGCGGGAAAAGAGAAAGTGTGGGAACGGGGCTGTGGATACGTCAAACTCTTCATGGGCACACCAATCGTCGTGCGACCTTTGGAACGATGTACGCAGAAGGGGACATGCGCCCTTAACGAGGCGAGGAAGCGCGAAGTGTTGAGCCCGATGGGAGCAAAAAACTCGCAGGCTCGTGGACAAGAGACCTGGCGTTATCGAGAACGGATAACGTTCGACTATAAACGAAGCCGTATTCTTTGCCCAAGGCCGATAGGTTTCGATGGCAATGTCAGACTTATTATACTACTTCGGGTCAGGGTCGATGCGCACGAGTTTGTTACAACTTTAACTACATCCACTTTATCGCGTTCATATTTTTTTCCGTCGCTTCCGGAAAGCCGTGACAATATACTTTTTCCCGTGCCCTGAAATATTTCCACGATTTGGAATGACGCAAAGTGTTCGTTTGGGATTCGAGACCCGATTGATCGAGGGAGTAGAATCAATTCAGGTCAAATGTACACACTTTGCAATTTGAAGGCTTAGCAGCCTTCAAAAATAAGGGTTCAAATGGTTAAACCGTACCAGTCGGACAGGGCGTTAATTCAACTTATTTTTCAATTAAGGAGTTCCGCGGAAAACCTTTAAGTTTAGTTTAGAAAAGGGTAAATTGAGAAAATTGATAATTCGCACAGTTACCCGCAATGCGGGTCAAATGTGCGAACTCCTGTGGGATATACATGCCGATTTCTATTTAAATGCGTTTTCAATAGAGGATTTGAAAAACTAGCTCTTAGCAAACCCCTCCTTGTGACTAGTCGCTCCTTGATAAATCTCGAATTTGCTGATGTATAAGCGTTAATATTCGTTAAAACGAGCTTAGTAACTAAAGTTTTGGAATATGCTGATTGGTCGATTTGAGTATTAGTTACAATTTGCTTATTGCGATTGCTCTGAGTTTTGGCAGTTCCAGAATTTTCTGGTAAATTATTTTGAATATTACTCAAAACTAGTTGGTTTGTTTGGGTTTAAGGATTACATTCAATTGATGCATTTTGTCGCAACTACTTTCTCCTAGTACCTCGAATCTCATGGGATCTTCGAAACGAAGGGTTGAAAAATTAGAGGTCATTGTATATTTTTTTGCATTTCTACGTTTCGCAAAAAGGCTGATAAATGATGAATGGAACCTTAGGAGAATTCATTTTGAAAGACCCATCAAACAAATCCTGACGCGACAGATACACGTAAAATGGGCACGCAGTTTCCGTTGAGGATGTAAGCATCCGTCAAAGATTTTCTCACATGCTGATTGAGGTCTTCATTTTACCGGAAGCATCTACTTATGGATTGCTGTAAACTACGTTTAAGACCTTGTGAACTGCAAAGCTATAGTAGGCCATGAAGACAGGGTTACGACATTACACGGATTACTTATCTCACTAAAGAACCGTCAAAACAAAGTTCCTCGCGCAGTCAGAGCGCGTAGCCTGCCATCGAATGAAGTGCGCGCGAGCAAGTGTGCGAAAATACAGGCTACAGAGAATTGGATGGCACAAAGCGAGATATACACTTCAGACTCTACGCACATCCAAAATAACGTCGGGGGTGTTCTTAAATACGTGTCTACATACGTGCACGAATACACATCGTATATTCAAGCTGAGGTTCGAAAACGGGACCGTAAACTCAGTTACCCGTAAGTTTTTAGGAAGCCTTGTTAGTCGGGTAACATTGATTGTGCCTGGCGGAGACAGCTTCGCAGTTAGTTAATGGCGACTGTCGGAACGTAGCACGCGAGTTGATGGCTCACCGTGACACATTGCTTCGTGTACAATTTTCATGTTCGAAACTACCGTAATTGGCAGCTCCCATTTGCCAACCGATCAAAGATCCGCTGCTACGCATCAGAGATTATCAATCAGGCAATGACCATGCTTGTGTGAACGGCCAATCAGAATTTGAAACTTGAACGTCTTGCCAATCAAACACGATTCAGGAGGTTGACAATGAGAACTCTATACAGGATTGCAAGTGTTCGTCAAATCTTTGTTACCGAGCCACACTTTCCTGGCATCTATGTGTATGTAACCACCAATAGCTGCGCAAAATGTACTGACACTGCTATGATTGTTGTTTGGCTCAATTGGAAATGGCACAGTTTTTATTTTTTCAGTCTTCGGTTGAGTAGGTATAATGGCTCGTGTAATGGTGCGGGTCGCTATTTATTTCACATTTGGAGTTAGAATCGATGATGCGCTCAACAGACGATAGGAAATGAAGTAATTGTATTTGGGATACTATTTATTTATGACCATGTGTGCATATGGGGAAATTTGACTTCGGGAATGGAAAACGGCTGGACGGGCTGATAGCTTACTTTACATAATGATAGCTTTACATAATGATAACGGGTTCGAAAAATCAATGTTTCACTTCAATCAGAATAATTTTTGTACATCCCAAAGTTTGTTTCCTTGCAAAGTCTTCTTTAAAGTAATTTTTTGATGTTAACGATATCATTTTTTCCATTGACTGATTGGCCCTTAATGGCACAACTTTATAGATGTATTTGTTTCCTTACTTCAACTTTATTTGGTTTCAAAGTAAATTTATCTCCTATTATAGACTTTCGTTTATCCCAAAGTAATTGAACCTCAGTATCAGCCTCATTTCATCGCAAATTTATAGCGTTCTACGCAGACCGTAATATTGCGATAAAAAATTGAGTGCCTTTTTTCATTTTGAGGAACATATCAATCTTACGACAGTACAATGGGCATCCACGCTTATCAGCATACATGTAGAATCTTACACATTATCTGGAATCTGAAGGGAACTCCTGTAGAATCTCTTTAGGAACTTGGCAGCGAAATCGTCGCAGACAATAAAAGTAATTTTTGCGCGTTTTAAATGTGTCGCGAGGGTTGAGGCAAGATAATTTATACGATATATCATAGAAAGAGCATGAAAAGTAAGACACACCCGTATTTCGAAGAGCCGTTCTGAACGCACACTCGACTTTCATTTTCGTTATGCTTTTTCGCTTGAGTATGCATCCCGGATATTCTCGCCATTTTTCCAGATGTGCAACGCGATGTATCATCGCTCGTAAGTGAATTTCTTGCGAGGAGAATAAAACAAACTCGGAGGTTTCGAATTTATGGTTCGAAGCTGTACTTCCATGTTGGTTTTTTTAATTGCTAAATTTGAATGCGTTTTTTTCTTCGATGGAAACAACAATTCGGGTTGATAATGATAGGTTAATCCGATTATGACATTTTTCTATGCATGACGAACAAACTGATTTTATAAAATTCAATCGTAATTCGAGTTAATCGATTCTGTCGGTAGAGCTTTATCGAATACTCTCAATACAAGCGAATGCTTGAACGCTGAGGAATTGAATTTCAGGACGAGCCGTGTATAAGGGAGCGCGATGGTACGGAGGGTGTGTGCGAGACGAAGTCCTGCCAGGAGGCCTCCAAAAGGATGCTCGCTTCGATGAATACCGGGGTTGATCCTTGCACCGACTTTTATCAATTCGCCTGTGGCAATTTTCGGGATCGTCAACCCTACCAACCGAGTTCCAGCTTTTCTATGCTCCAGATTCAGGTTGATCGTCATATCGAGAGTGAGTAAAACATTCAAGCTCGTATATAACCTTCGAAATTCTTTTCTATAAATTATTTAGTTCTATAATTATAGTTAATATAAACTTGCCATTTAATAAGAAAAATATCGACACATCCATTAAATATCATATTTAGATTGATAAATAATTCCAACTTAAAGTGATTGAGTAAATATTATTAGTTTTTTGACTACTTCTTGATTCTCGATATTTCACTCTTTAAAATCGATCGATAGAGTAAGTAAAATATATACAGGGTGTCCCACGTAAAAATGTCATTCGTGAAATGGGGGTTGGGGGTGAAATTCTGAGTCGATTGATATAAGCATGTATAGTTCCCAGAGCAAATCCCAGAATTGTTATCAATTTTTAAAGGCAGCCAATCAGGCGCGCCCATTGTGCGGACTTACGCCGGTGAGCGACACGCACGAGCGGTAGTGCCCGGCGGAGTAATACCCCCACCATGCGGACACTCCTGCTCGTCGGTTTAAGCGCTTGCACGCGGTAGTGTGTGCCTCGCTGTATGTCTTTTCGTCGTATGGTGCAACGGAGCACGTCGTTTGGCTCTGTCTGGCCTCTTTTTTATGGAGCGATCACGGCCTCGATGGTGCGCGCTGTTAGCGCTTTTGCCTGTCCTCTTCCTTCTCTCTTTACAAAATGTATTCGAACAATGTTTCAATAAATATTTGGGGCTATTGAAATATATAACATTGTAATAAAATTCTTCGAATACATTTTGTAGAAAGAAAGGAAGGGGACAAGTAAAAGCGCTGACAGCGCGTACCATCGAGGCCCTAATCGCTCTATAGAAAAAATAAACAAGCCACACGGAGAAAAAGCAAAACGAAGAACAATTTGAACTTCTGCTATAGAACATAATGCACTACGGCCCTTATCAGGGTCACCAATTTTCACAACGTAGATAATTTGCTGAAATATGCGAGGAGAATCGCACTACTACATTCAAGCGCACACACCGATAGTGCCTACTCCGTCACACCATACGACGAAAGAACGGACAGCGAGGCACCCACTACCTCGTGCAGGCGCTCACACCGACGAGCGGGAGGGTCCGCATGGTAGGGCCGTACCCTCGTGCCAGGGGAGTACCATTCCGGCGGGCACTACAGCATATGCGTGTCGTCCGCCGACGTATACCCGCTAAACGGGCGCGCCTGATTAGCTGCCTCAAAAAATGTATAACTATTCAGCGGTTGATTTGGGAACCATACATGCTTATATCAATCGTCACGGAATTTCACCCCCAACCCCTATTTTATGGATGACATTCTTTCGTGCGACACCCTGTATATATCAATCCGCAATGTACTCCTCCATACTTTTTTTTGGAGAAAATTAAGTTTTCGTACTTGTCTACAATACATGTAACGATTGATTATTTCCGAGTTGGATAACTTATAGGAATTATGTACTAATCGGTACACATTATTGGAGGATCACTCCAATGGGGACAAAGACACTGGGATAAAGCATTATGGAGAAAACCATTATGGAGCCCTAGGTATTCCATGGGGCGTATCAGAGTCGGCAAATTTTCGCTACAATTGTCGCCCGGTTATGAAAACGCGAGTAATTAACGATGACCAGGAACTCCTGCTTGTAAGTCGTAAAGGACCGTTTTCTCGAGGGGTTTGGGGCGAACATCGACAGTCTCTCTCTTTTCTCTCTCTCTTTCTCTCCCTCTCTATCCTTCAGGAATTTTCTACGTTTCCGGCTGTTTTTGCACCCCCTCAGTCTTTGTTCGATCGAGATATTTTTGAAAGAACGTTAATTGTATTCCTCGCAGTCGGGCAATTAATGGTTGTCTCAAGTATCGTCGTGGGACGAAAGCTTTCGAAGCCCTCGATGTCGATATATGAATAATCATAATGTCTGATAATGGTTATGAACATTTTTGTGATTATTATTAAAATTCCCGTTAGGTTTATTATGATAAGTATAACCAAAGTTTAAGAAGTGTAAGGATAGAGCTTTTTAGCTGAGCACCAATTAAGAAAGCAATGGAAATTATGGAAAGAGATGATGATTAAGAAGAAGTAAAACAAAAAGGAAAGCTAATTAAGTAACTAAATGATATAACGAAGTGTTATTTATTCACGTATTATTCCTCATATAAAATGTTTCTTTCTCTTTCTCTTACTCATCGTAATTAAGCGAAAAAAAGGTTCGTTTCAATTTAGATAATACAAAAAACAAAAGATTAACCTCTTTTCAAAGCGTCCTCAATCATAGATCAGCTCATTCGTTGTCATTTAGAAGAAAAATTTCGAATAACAATTTTTTTCCGTTTTTCTACACGAAAGTAAATGTGTCCCAACCTGCGCCAAAGTATCAGATGGTCCGTGTTTGTTATCCGGGTTGCATCCGACGATGCACTTTTCAAGGATATCGTAAGATGAAATACGATATGGCGGTGCTCGTCGGCAGTCAGAACACTCGACAATACAAAAATAGTGCTCTTGTAATCGAATATACGCCTCGTTTTCGTAAGGAGCCTTTCTGTGTCTAGCACGCGCCATTGTGAAACGTATTCCTCGTCATGGTGGAAGAGGAAAACTCCAAGGACCTTGTAGATGATAGATACAAGAGAATACCAAAGGTTTCCGGAGTCTTATCAGAACGCCACGCGCACTTCCTCCTCCCAGGCTACATAACGAGTTCCGAGATAATATTATAGACGAGAATCAGCGTTAATTTGACCTTGGAAAAAGTCTCACATTCTTTGATATTCTGCTCTGAAGGCGTAATCTTATTTGGTAATTTATTGTGAAATTTTCTCGACGATGAGCGCGGCTTCGTTTTTTTTTACAAGCTTTTATTTAGTTTCACCTGTCCCGTTGTCTATCTGTTGGTCTGTAATCAAATCTTGCCAGTTAAATTTGATGCACGTCCCGGTTTTCGATTGAACTGAAATTTTGCATGCACCTATAAATCGGATGACAATGCAATATTATTATGACATAGAGCTGATCTGATGATGGAGCTGGAAGGTGACCATAGGAACGCCGTAATCAAACGACGTAACCCCATCGAGTTTGGGCTCGTTTGATAGATCATACTGTTATTTATCTAGGCTTCAAATTTTTTGCTGCTGGTCAAACTTATGTGGCTTTAAGACGAGTTAGCTGGTCTTCGAATCGAAGAACTTCACTGCTCCAAGTTGATTTCGAAGAAACCTTGTAATGTTGATGCATTAAAAGAAATGGGTAGAATGAGAAATGTTGCAAGTAACTAACTAGTGATTACATAACTCATTGAAACATTATTTTACCCTACTACAAATATACAAAAATAAGAGATTTAAATATAAATAGAATACATAAACTTCAAGTGCTCAAAGCAGCACATATTATGTGAACGTACTACGGAGTACATAACGGAGAAACGTTGCTACGCGCTACGAACTACGTCGTAGTAAATCTCGAATTAAAATGACTAAAAAGTTAAAAAGAAAATTAAAGAAAAAAACTTTTTTTAAAAACATGCTTTTATTATTTGTTAATAAAATGAACTAAAAAGTTAAAAATGAATTAACTCTAATCAGAAATATAACACTTTACAAGTTCATTGTAACATTTAACGATAATTAAGCTTCTTCGTCTACGACAAAATAATTTCATAACGTATATAATTATATATTTTTAACACTATAACTTTACCCTTTAATTATTAAATCTTTACCGTTTTTATCACAGCCCCAATTTTATCAATAAAAGCGTGTTACATTTTGATGGTACCTATAATTAAGAAGATTTAGCACCTTCTTTTTCCTCTTGCTATCACAATGTAACAAGCTTTTATTTATAAAATTCGAACTATGATAAGAACGGGAAGATTTTATATTTAAGATGTAAAGTTTTAGTGTTAAAAATATGTAATTATGTATGATATGGCATTATGTTGTCGTAGGCGAAGAAGCTTAATTATCGTTGAAGGTTACAATGAACTTATAAAGTATTATGTTTTTTATTGAAGTTAATTTATTTTTAACTTTTTAGTTCATTTTATTAGCAAATAATAAAAGCATGTTTTTAAAGAAAGTTTCTTTCTTTAGTATTTTAAATGTATAACAAGAAATGTATGCGACGATGCTGGTCATTGATATTTGAAAAAAAATAAATACTAAAGAGATTATCAATACGACTAATATTCATGGTTCACATTTTAATAGGATATTCAATGTTTTATTTATTATTTTATACTTTATATAATTTATTCATTATTATTATTACTATTGCTTCTTTACTCCATGTACCCATTTGCGGGTTTTTACAATACCTCCCTTCTTTCCTGTTTTTTTCTTCCACTTTTTCAAACTTAACCTCCCGTGTTGCAACCACAGCCGATTTAAGCTATAGTACACCGCATTTACCGAGGGTACGGGGAAACTGTGGAAAACCTTTGCCGGTTTAGACGGCTCCGTGTTCTCCTGATTCCTTAGTATACAGACTTTACGTTTAAGTAAACCAAAGTCTCAGACAAAAAAGTCTCCTGCTCACTGGTCGATACGTCAGGCAGAGCACTGCTAAGCTGTCACCACTCCCAGTATCTGCCGTTAGTAGCGCTGTATTGTGACCGTCGGAATCGCACCCCGCGTCCAATCACTAGCGTCGTTTTATTAATCAAATGTAGTATTTTCAGTTTGCCAGGAGTTTTTAATGGAAATTTCACTTGGGAAAAAGTTGTTTCAGTAAGCAAACGTACAGTTTCAATTCACAATGACTAATTTACCATAACATTTCACATACCCTTTCATCCTAGAGTATCACCAGCGTGTTCCTCTCGCCATCAGACTCATCCACTCTTCTCGATCTATCATTTGTCAGATTGCTTTCAAAATTCCAAAGACCATAGACTCTCAGGCCGCCTGTTTCCTTTGATAACCTTTCTCATTAATTATAAATATCGAAAAGAGTATTCGATCGACCGAACAAAAAACCATTTTTCGTCATGACGAATACCAATGAAAAAGAAAAGTTATGTCGTAAACAAGAGAGATTGATTGCTTCCAATTGGCACACGACATCGCGGATCTTCGCGGATCTAAAAAGATACAAACTTGCCGCTGAATCTTTACCATGCAGCGGAGAAAAAAAGAGTGCGAGAAGAACGTGGCTACTTGGAAGCGTGAGGGAGTTGAAAGCGGCAGGGAGGGACAACGTCAGACACTTAGGGCTGTGGTAGATGGAAGGGGAAGGGGAGACCAGAAATAAGGAGGAAAAACGCGCGAAATGAATGAGGGCGGAACGACAGCGTAGACTAGACGGTGCTTTTTTTTCGGTGGAAATGTTGCCAACCCTTGGTGGTGACTTCATAGTTCGTCGTGAGAAGTTTGCGTCTCGCGTACGTCATGGAAGAAACTTGAAGAAGTATGAAAACGTTATGACAGTCTCGTCAGTGAAGTGACGCCGGAAGAGAGAGAATCTAGCGTGTCGCTTTTTCTGGCTAAGAGGGTCGAATCGACCATGTTGGTCTTTTCTTGTCGCCTCATTCTGCCGCCTTCTCTTTCCCTCAACTTATGTTTCTTTTCTTCTGCCTCTTTCTCTCTGTCAATTTCTTCATCCCTTTCTTATGCGTCTTCACTCCTCCCTTATTTTCAGTTCGTGTTCCTGCCTTTCTCTCTCTCTCTGTTTTTCGCCATCCTGACATTCTTGCTTTACAATCCTCCTATTCAAGCTTTCTCCTATTCATCCACTTTCCTTCCTTCCAACCCGACTGATCTCGCCCTTTCTATCTCCGGTTACTGGCGCAAGGTCAGAAAACCGTCATCACCATTTTGGGCAAAAGGTAGAAAAGAAAGAAGACTGTAGCCAGGACTTTGGTAGTCGCTAAGTTGGCGCCAGTTTTCTCGCTTCTCGCCTTTCTGCCCCCCTCCTCCATTGTACGTGGTAGTGGGGAACGACGAGAAATGAGACTGGATACGAGAAAGTGCCGGATAGAGTTCGCTTCCATGAACGGCTCTCGCGTAACAAGAAGCGTCTTCCGGAAATAGCGTTTTCTCCTGCCCAGAAAGGGACGTTCCCATGGGTCTTGTACAAAAGTTCGATACGCTGCATGGACGATCGTATTCGGAACACCCCTCATTTCTTTGGATTGGAAAAAATCCACTTTCACACTTTTCGGGAGCTTTTGAGATCGCCATTTTTTCTGACAGGTTCAAACGTATTTTTGATGAATCGTACTTCGTCCGTTGGGATCATCCATTTGACAACATATAAATTTGTAAACTCGCCTACCGATTAATAACGCGGTGATACGGTTGAGCAGGCACTCGTGAAAATTTCGGAAATTATGGGCCAGCTACGCATGCGCTTTTCATGAATTTTATTTTTCTCTATACTGGGTCAGTTCATTCATACGTGAGCAAAGATTTTTCAAAATAATTTTATGGATGTTTTCAAAAACTATAGTTTTAAACAATTAAATAAAATAACCCTAGATTCCTAAAATAAAAATTCTGAAACTGAGGATAAACGTGTTATAATAATTTCTCTAATTTCTATCCTGCAAAATTAAATACGATTAACGAAACTCGATTCATCAAATTTATTATTTAAAAAATTGAGCTTTTGAAGTTTTTATTTATAGTTACATATAGGCGACTTGGAAAAAATGTTTCTTCTGAAAATGTTCTTCCTTTCTGTTAGTTAAAAACAAGCTTGTTTTTTTTTTTAAATATCTATTTCATATAAATTTTATTAGTTGAGCTTGACATAAGTGAAGCGGTATCAACTTTTGAGTTGAAGATATTTTTTTACCGCTTTTTCGTAGCAACTATTGTTCACTTTTTTAGGGGTTTCGTAATCCAATTTTTAGTGTTATTCATATATGAATTGCACTTAACTTTTAGTATTTTTCATACTCAATAAATCGCACGATTTATTACGTTTCCCACTTTTAAATTTTGTTTTTTAATGCTCGATGGTTCTCTCTCTCTCTCTCGGTTTCTTCCAATTCCTGCCTACCTGTTTTCTCTATCTTCCTTCAATTTCTCGATTCTCTGCTCTCCTTCTTCCAATTGAATAAATGTCGCGGAAAAGTTGTTGCGGGTATGGCAATCGATTTTTTTCTTAACGTGTTCGATCGACGGTACAAAAACAATAGAAACAGTTGGAAAAGTTCGGAAGTTTGAAAGGTTTCGGTGGCATCGATTTTGCTTTGCGAAGTGAATTGTCCGATCGTGCCATTCGAATGGAACGAGTACGTGTAACTTCACTGAGAGAAAAAGTATCGACTCGATCACGAGGCTTGGAGTTTTGATAAAGAAAGAATGGAAAAAGTTTGGAAAGAGATCCATCTACGATGCAACCGTAGGACACGTGAGTGTTCGAAAATTCGCCCATGACGCATTCACTGAATTCTTTTGGACAGAGGATTGTGTCAATGTTGTAGCTGGAATTATGATTTCCCATAATTGCTGAAAGCTTTGCACTCTCCAAACGTCAACATCATTAACGTATTACTGAATGAATATTAAATGACTATAATTATTCTATATAATGATAGAATAATATTACACGACTTATTTCGAAATATTTCACTAAATAATTTAATAGTTATAAACGTATGAATTTAACATAATTGCTTTTGGGAAAATAGCATTTGAAGACGTCAATGGTTGCGAAATGAATGGAACTGAATCGCTGTGAATTCTGAGAATATTATATCATCAAGTAATTATTAAAAATGATAAGATAATCTGAATATATTTATCGGCTGGTTGGAACAGGTGTGCAGTCATTGACAGAGCGCCAGAGCAGAAAGAACAAAAAATTACTGGAGTACTATTGGTATTTTTCAAAACAAGAAACAGTTTTCGATGCAAGAAGAGAGTCTCATAGAATATAATTTTATTATAGATAAAACCTTGTGTCTTCACATAGATCAAAATACATGAAAAGGTACATAAAGCCACACGTGGATAGCACCACCTACCACAACATCGTTGTCGGATGTATAATGATCGCACCTTTTCCTCGAAATCAATTCGTAGTTCCTCTACTCTATACCGGTGCCACTACAGTTTTTTATAGCTGGTAACTAGCCAAATAAACATTTTGCTTTGTCTCCATGCCTCTTAGGTTACTTGTTCGTCATTCTATGTTTCTATGCCGAAAGTTACAGACGTAGTTAAGAAAATATTAAAAATCATAGACTCAAGAAAAAGAAAATTCAAAAATTCGTCACATTCGTCTGATGATAGTAAGGACAAAAAATATCGTATTCAGAAACGACTCAAGCGATACGGAAAGAAATTACGGAAACAACAGGCGAAAAACAATAAATCGAGGAAAGAAATAAAACGTGGTAAGTAAACGAAACTAATTCTGTGTCCGTGTATTTTAGAATACGAGTAGAATTGACGAAAATGAGGATTCTGATCCTGATTGGCCAGCGTGACGGTCCAACTGACAAGTGGAAAAATTATTTCCTTTTCCAGCAATCAATATGTAATATCGTAACCACTCTAGTGCCGGTTCAACCGGCACACGGACTAACGTCATTGCCAACAGATTTCGTCTCTAATCATGAGTGCGTCCAACCGACTTATATTTGATTATGAAAACAGATGTCCGGTCGTGACAAGTTCTCAACACAGAGTTTCTGCTATTAGATGATGTTACTGGAGCTCCGGTACGAGATTCCTCACAGCAGTCGGTTTAACAAGAGCCGTAGAACTACTCAGATTGCGACGAAGAAAAATCCGATGAATCGGGCAGAAATGTATAAGATTCTTCGATAACAAGAGTGATTACAGTAACGCAGGTTCAGAACGAAAGATCTGATACAGCCAGCACAGCAGATTATCGTACGCCATTGGTACATGTTGAACCAACGGAAGGTACTCCTTATGACACAGAACTTGATCATGAAATTTTGGCGGTTCGGGGAAAACAATTGATGCACGAAATGGTTTCGCTGAAGAAGATATAACGAAAAAATACAACCCACCCTTAAACTGCTAACGGATGGAGTCTCCGATTTAAAATCTCGAGGCCGAAGCATACTTACAAGAAAATATTCTGAAAAGACTCGAGCATATCATGGCTACTGAAGGACAAATTTGTGCCCCGTTTGGGGCTACAGAGAAGGTTAAAACGGACATTTTTCAGGCCAATGTGAAAGAAAAGGTCACATGGATGGAAAATCTTAGCGATGCATATCGAAGATTGTCTAATATACTATATGAAGAAAACGCTATTGAGAGGAGTCTGATTTCACAGAACATACATCCTTCAGTACGAGATACCCTGCACGAAACCGTTTTGGATGATCTATTATTCGGGTAAAAATTGGACGAGCACATTAAAGGTGAAAAATTGTTATAACGTTAATCCCAGAATTTCAAGCTAGCTGCCAAGATACCGCCAACGAAAAGAACTAAACCAAAAATCTTCAGAGGCCCGCCACGTCACCAAAATCAACAGAAGGCTTCGGGCGGGCAAAAGAGTACAACGTACACTCCCGACAAGGCCTCGCACCAGAAAGTTTACAGAGATCAGAAGTCGATATCAGACTTCCGCGGGAATTCTTACCAACATCAGTCCCAGAAAAGACGATAGAGGTAAATGCGAGTATACTTGCCGGTAGGCTCACGCATTTTTACTGAGGCATGGAAAAATATAAAATCAGATCTATTGATCTGCAAGTGCAAGATTGATTGGAAGGGTGCAAGATTGACGGGTACAAGAAACTATTTGAAAAAATGGTAAAACAAACTTCAGTTCCAAGAGATCATATTTGGTCTAACACGGAATACCAACAATTTGAGAGATCAATCTCTCAATTAATTGCGAACGGCGCGATCCGTGAATGCGCCCTGATAAAAGATCAGTTTATATAAAAAATATTTTTAGTAGCGAAGACTGATGGCTCCAAAAGATTAATCTTGAATTTGAAAAGATTAAATGAATATCTGAGCCCAATCCATTCGAAATTAAAAGATGCTAGGACGTGTATGAAATAAATAGAAATATATTCATTTATGACAACAATAGACATCAAAGACGCTTATCATTTCATTTCAATTTCGAACTGAGACAGGAATTATTTAAGATTCATTTTTGCAGGCAAGGTATATAAATACGTTTGTTTACCTTTTGGTTTTAGTACTGTACCCACCATACGTTTTCACAAAAATGTTAAGGCCGGCTTTCCCTTTTTTGAGAGATTCGGAGTAACAATCAGTAGTTTATCTCGATGTTATACTACTGACTGACAATACATATATTTAAATAATGTTTCGAATACGTGTCTACGTTTGAAAAAAAACTTAGTTTCATCATTAATAAACAAAAAGAGCCAACCGATCCCTGAGAAGAAGGTACATCTAAAATATTTTGCAAGAGAAAACTGCAAATCTACAAATAACAATTTGTGGCTTTGAAATCTACAAATAACAATTTCAAGTGTTTCATGGATATTCCAAATTATTTATCAACAGATTTCCAGTAGAGGAAAAATAATATCATGACGGAGTATAACCCGATGATAGTAAGAAATTTCGTCTTGGAAATATTCACAGACGCTTCGACATCAGGATGTGTCGCATGTCTCCATAATGAAAAAACTCATGGCTATTGGAATGAAAAAGAGCGTAACCTACATATAAACTATTTGGAATTACCATCCGCATTTTTTGGTCTAAAGTGTTTTGCAAGGAATTCGGGAAATTGGAATATCTTGCTTAGAATCGATAAAACTACCGCAATTTCCTATATAAATCGTATGGGCGGTATTTGATTAATAAAGCTTAGCTAATTAGCAAAAGACATTTGGATGTGGTGTCAGGATAGAAATATCTGGTTTTTCGCATCATATATACCCTCGAGTGATAATGTATCAGCAGATACTGGATCTAGAAGATTGGAACCAGAGACAGAGTTTGAACTATCGAAAAAAGCTTCTTATGTCATAAGTAGAGAGTTAGGGAAACCAGAAATAGACTTTTTCGCCACTCGAGTGAGCTCGAAGTGCCTAAAGTTTGTCTCGTAGTTTAAAGACCCTGAATGGACGTGTTCACAATAAATTGGAAACCCTTCTTCTTTTACGCCTTCCTACCTTTCGCAATTGTTTTGAAGGTATTAAAAAAAAGTCTTGGAGTATATTTATAAATGGCCGAAAGATGGAACGACAAGCTCAAAAAATATACCATTTCAATTGGTCACGTTACTTGCGCTAGTGACAGGACGAAGAATACAGATGGTGTGTTTCATTGATACTAGAGACATGAAAATCAATTATCAAATCGAGATAAAGATCCCACAGAGAATAAAGACTTCTGGACCAGGACGTGAGCAAAGATTTATCAGGACGAGTACAACCAAATCTAATTGTACTATTCTTCAAGGACAATGATAGTTTGTACGCAGCATCAACACTACTATATTATATAAAAAGAAGTGAAGATGTACGTATTGATCATCATTCATTCTTTATTTCGTTCAAGAGACCTCATCTCAAAGTATCTAAACAAACGCTTAGTTATTGGTCAAATACACAGCGCATCAAAGCGGTGTAGATACAGTAAACTCCCGTTTACCAGATATAATCGGGACAGCGGCCAGTTTGGATAACGAAAATTTCTACACATCGCCTCTAATAAAAAAGACGAACATATTCGCAAAGTCGGTCTTGTTACCATAATTTGCTTGTTAACATTTGTTGTTAAAAAATTAACAAATAAATAAGTTATTAGTTGAACTCACAGGAAACAAGTTCATAGTTATTTGGAAACACATAGAACAAGGTAAAATAGTAATAATAATAAACTATTTTTCTATAACTACAAATTATCATAATCAACCGTAATAAACTGTAAACATCTACGAATTGATCTTGAGGAAGAGGCGCGAAATACTTTTTCTTTTTTTTTATTCTCCTCCAGTTTTCCGACCTACACCATTGAGGGTTTTTACGTGTCTTTCGACTTTTCACTTTTCTTTTTCATTTTTTCCCTGTATCTTCTTTCTAGCACGATTGTTTCGTTTACTTCTGACTCTTCATGTCTCCTTTGCGGCTCGCAGCCGACTTCCCCCCTTTGTATCGTATTCACCGTGTCATTTCTGGCACGGGCATAGGGATACTGCGGAAAAACTATGCCGGTACCGTCAGTTCCCCAAGTTCACCTCCTGGCTGCGGACCGAGGTACATCGGAAAATTTCGAATAAAAAATCTCTGCCGCTACCGGGGTTTGATCCCAGAAGCTCCCGATCTGCTTGGCAAGCCTTTACCTGCTTGACCAAATGGATCATTTGAGAGGTATGACATACAATTGCATGATTAAGCGAATTTACCTGTAAGTGAAGTTCCATCGTGATTGTATGAAGTGGCACTTCCGAATAGACCAATCCCACCCTGTCCCTATGTATTATTTTCCAAAAAAATAATTGTTACGGCAGCAGTTTAAAAGAAATGACGAACAAGCGATCCAGGAGGCATGGAGACAAAACGAAATGTTTATTTTGCTGGTTACCAGCTTGAAAAAACTATGGCGACACAGGTACAGAATAGAGGGATTACGAGTTGAATTATTTGGAAGACGGGTAAGTTCGTTTATTCATGTAATTTATAATGATAATAGTTATAATATTAATAATTAATTTTCCACAAGACTTATTTTCCCTCTCTGAAAGGCCGCATAATTAACGGAAAGATAATCGATAACGCCGGTAATTCAATGAAGCAGATAATTAATAAGTAATTGCATCCAGCACTAAGGTTAATTTTGGCCTAGTTCAATTATAAAAAAAGATGTAGTTATACCGGGAAAAGTGTTGAAAGGAACAAGCGGAAATGCATGACTGTCCGAAACCTTATTAGGCTCATTGGAAGTCAAGGCCTTCGATTTTACGTAAGAAAGAAGGCGCAATAGTTGAACACGAGGAATTCACTCTATAAGCGTTAACTCAATTAAATGTTCGTGGCCGTCAAACGTTCGATAAGGTCAAGTACTTTGAAGCACGTTCACAGCAAACGAGTTTTCCATCTTTCGAAAAGTTTCATTTTTTTCCATTTCTTCATCCTTTTTTATTCGCACGGACTAATTCGTAGCAAGTTTGTTGGCAACACCTGCAACTGCATTTTTTTCATTCGATCTCATTAAAAGTTTACTGTTTTTCACAGTTGAAATTTAAACGTTTATTTTTTTAAAACCGTTTTTTTTCTGTTTCGAAGTGTTAAGGGCTGAAAGCGGTGATGAAACGTTACCATGACGAGAATCACGGTGCGCGTCTACTCGCTGCCGAGAGAACCGAAAAAAGGGGATGTTTCGAGAAAATAGACAGCTACACGAAACGATCGTTACTTCGGTTTGCTTAAGCATTACTGTGCACGAGAAAAACACCGTGAGAATTCTCGATAATAATGTCCAAGGTCGGAACGATGTCTGGTGCTGGATAGCTTTTTTTCGGTACATCAATATTTCGATGAGTTGACAAAAAATTCACTTCGTGGTTTGGAAAAATCGGTTTCGTTATTTAAAAAAATTAAAATTTTGCCATTTACGTTGCAACGCGAAAAAAGACATTTGACACATTGAGAAATCATCTTATTGAACGTGTAAAGATAGATAAAATGTTCAAGTATCAAAATGTAATACGTTCATTTGTGTAATCGTTTTAAGTTGGATGTTAAAAAGTCATTAAGAACACCGTTACGTCAAGGGAACGTTGCGAGTTGATGGTTGGCCGAGGTCAGGCTCAGTTCAAAAGTTCTTGAATGCAAAGGGTTGAATGAATGTCTTATCATATTTTATGCATGTGAATGAAATATTCTTCACGATTTTGTAAATTTTTCTATTCAAAAAATACATTTCGTTGTCGTTGACATCAGGAAATGCCTTTTTATATAATTCAGTAATACCTTTGAACATCTACTTTGTGACGAAAAAAAACCATCGTAATAAAGAAATACTTTCTCGTTCCGCATTTTTAGTGCGTTTCATTTTACTGTTTCTAGGAACACTTTTTCTAGTAAAAAATAAATTATTTAAAGATAACCGTCAGTCGGATTATAAAGTTTTCTTGTTGTGATAAAAATCGATAAGAATCACTATTGCTAATAAATCAGTTATCACTTACAAAGCTGCACAGTATTTTTTAAAATTAACCTCGCGAGAGAGTTTCCCAGACACGAAAAGTTCTTAGACTGTTCCAGGGTCAAGGGAGCGATGTATTTTCATACATTTCCTGAATCATAATTTCCTCCCTTTCTGTCTTTTCGCAGCACTGGAAAAAGTTGTACGCTCGGAGATTGCGCTCTTTGCGAATCTCTCATTCCGTTTTGCGACCGAAACCTTGGATCATTTCAGTGGGCCAGAAATGTTGCTTATGCCGCTGTTGTTTTTTTTCCTTATTTTCACTTCCGCCCATTCCCTTTGCTCTCAACTTTTTTACCCCACACTTTTTCCTCGTTACTTCTGCTCTTTCACTTTATTTTCTTTCTCATTCTCACTTACCTCGACGGTGTGTCGAGTCACGGATGGGAACACGAATCGTGAGAAATTCCTTTCGGATTTTTGCCTCATTTTTTTGTTTCTTTAAGTACTTCGTTCTTGCTTGATACGACGCAGTAACGGTCTACGGTTATCCTGCAAAATCCTTGTTTCTCGAGCTCTCGCGTGTTCCACGGTACTAGGCCGAAGGGTAAAGAGGTCGAGGCGAAAAAATGTACAAAACTCATGTAGACTGAAGACTGAGACAAAGGAGACGAAATCACGCTATAAATGATAATGAGTGTCCGTTACAATTATCATTCTACTATTTCTCTTGTTTCATTTAATTTTAGTCATCCACGAATGGATTTATTTGACGCAATTCGCAATTAATCGCAATAACCCAATTTTCAAGCTCGAATAATTTGTTCTAGCATACCGTTTCGAAATATTCGTTATGTTTTTTGCCTTTTTTATAATTATTAGTGGACGGTTACTACAAAAAATTGCAAAAATTTTGGAATATTTGAGAAATTATTGTTCTCGATACAATAATAATACGATTAATTGTGTTTAGTTTCGAATAAACAACTCGCGTTGTCACGTTTGGCAGACAATTTATAAAATAATACAAAATTATTTTAACAATCAATTAACTAGTAATCATTGTATAACTTTTTGGGTAATTATTGATAGTAACATTTTTTGCTGAACAGTTGGAATGGATGTACAATCACTGACCAAATCTCAGTCAAGCATATCCCAATATCATCGAATTTCACTTCAATTATGACTATAAGTGAATAATTAAGAACCAAACCAATAAAAAAAGTATTTTTATCAGGAGAACAGTTCGGTTAAACAGAGGTTTTCTTAAATAATCATGGAGATAGCACTAAATAAACAAAAAGATTAAAAAATCACTTGTCAATCGTTCTGTCAACATTTTATGTCCAACCTGGAATTTGTCTACCGTGTTGGATCTTCTCCTTAAATTTGAATTTAAAAAAGCGAGAGAGAGAGAAATAGCGAGACGAAAGATTTTTTTTTAATTTCTTAGTAGCTGAGCTCTTTGGAAAAACACAAAAAAATCATTTTTGTCAAAAATATTTCACGTCTGTTACGTAGCCGCTAGTAAATTTAGGCATAAATCAGTTAAGTTTTATGAGTGCTACAAGATGCGCCTGTACACAAACAAGTAGTTTGCTCTCAGTTCGTTACAGCCCAAGCACGTCGACGTATTTCTATGTATGTATAATGGTTCAAAATTACCTCCTTATGACATATCAATGCCTTGTTTGATAATTGATAATGGGATAAAACTAGAAATCATGGAGAGAGACAGACAGACAGAGAAAGAGCCAGGGGTAGAGTGAGAGGGGAAAGTAAGGGAGTGTAAATACGATGACAGTAGTTATAGCCAAGAGTACTTCATCCACGTCGAAGTTTGCTCGAGTTTGTTCGAATAGAACGGGCAACAATTATGTTATTCTCACGAGGGTCATCGACGTGCTCTTCAGTCGTCTACGGCTTGCATGCTAGCTTCCATTCGGTTTGGTTCCCACATCCTGCGAAATAAATTCCGTCAATATATCACGTCCAGTAATCAAGCGTGCTCACTGGAAATTGGGCGCAACTTCGAACGCTTTCCCTCTATTTCGTATCAGCGAGTAATCATAACTCTACTTCGTGTATCAAAGATACCAAACTAATGGCTGGAATACAAATTTTTATGAAATTTGGAGGACATAGCATTTCGGATTCACGAGTACTTCCTCGAGAAATAATATTAGAGAAATATTGGAACGGAATAGAACCGTTCCGAGTAAATCAATATGTACACACGAAAGCTAATAGATATATGTGTGTTTGTGGGGGTAGAGATCATTCTAGTGCCAATTTCAGTAAACTCCCTATACAATTTCTTACTGTACATATATATAACAGATTCAGTTGCAACGTTTCATCTATATGCATCTATATGCTATTTGGCATCTATATGCTGTGTTCCTAAAATAAAAACAAATTTGGAATGCATCCATGAAATTCATGTTTTACTTATTTGGGTTTACGGAAAATTATGACTTAAAAAAGAGATTCATTCGAATGTTTTTAGTTGGTGTATCTCTGAATAAAATATTTAAAAACTTACCGAAACGTACAAAGCTCTTCGTAGTATTCAACCTTGTATCTTTGTTGCTAGAAAATCTCGATAAAATAATAAAAATAACAATTAACAGCTCCAGTCATTGCAATATTATAATATTTGCCGTATAAGAGTGTATTTTGTAAGAAAAATGTGAGCAGGTTTTCATTTAGCAACGTTATGTCGACTGCACATTAGCTAATGTTTGAAAAATGTGATACATCGATACATTGAGGTTGGACTGACCTTCCCAATTCTGTGGGGATTTAACGAGGTCGAAAATCCTAGCCTAATGCGTCGGCCCACAGGCATACTAGATTGACCTTTTCGGGGTAGCGCTGATCCATCACGGTTTCACTTCTACCGTAGCTTGTAAATCGTTCAGACGTCATATACGTGTACTATCTTTTAGACCAAACTGTATTTCATTATGGATGAATGATCGGTTAGTTAAAGTTGCATTTCGGCAAAGTGCATCTATCGGGTAGCCGCGTAGTGCAATCGATGACAAAGCTCGAGAGGATGAGAGAGGCATGCACGAACGGCAAGAGAGACGATCGATCAGGGAATGTCAACGAAGCGGAGGAGCTATTGCACAGCTTTGCCACGAATTTGTAGTATGGCTTACCAACTTTGGTGGTCTTTCACTGCTCTTTACGCTCTTTCTCTCGTGCCTCACTTTCTCTTTTTCTTCGTCTTGAAACTCGACATTGCCTGAAGAAATACAACCAGAGAGTATCGATTCCTAATTTATATCAGAGTTAACTCTTGACATGTAGGCCAGAGAGGGAAGGGCGGGGATGTATCATTAGCCGAGTTTGCTTTAAACTTTGACCCCCGTGAATCATATTCGCTCTACGATTTTCGGTTTGCGGAATACGTGATGTTGTCGTGTTATACGGATCGTGTTATACGGAGGTTAATGGAAACGAGGCGGATTTCGTATCTCAGAGTATCGTCGAGAGGAGCTGCAAACATCGTTCAGTATCGTGTGTACATGTGTTTACTGGGCAAAATTGTGAAGTGTCATACGTCGAAGAGAAAATCGTTCATCAATCATTCGAAGCGAACGAACGTTTGATTGAAACATAATTAAAGCTGAGTCTCGTCCCGAAATGTATACTAGAGAGAGTGAGAGAGAGAGAGAGGTTGAGAGATATCTACTAATGGACTTTTGAACACATCGATCGGAACTTCCCACACAGATGAGTGTCGGTTCTGCATATACTCTGGGTATACTCTATTTACTCTCCATGTATCGTCGTGGTGCCTTTATTCCTTGAGAGCTTTGAACCCTCCGTAAAGGGACGTTTGGAGACTCACGGTAATCTCAAGTTGTATGGACTTTCCCATTCCGTTAGAGTAACACGAACGACAACAAAGAAAACGGGCATTCCATTCGTGAAGAAAGAAAATTTGATGTATGTACTTCGCCTCTTGGAATATCCCCGATAGATCAAACATTCGGATTAGAATCTCCGATGAACGTTGCAGGCTGCGCTCGCTCTCGAATGAAGTCAAATATAATACCGGGACAGAGAACCGCCTGCGATTTGTTTTATCTTCACGTTCGTTCAAGGGTATCAACATATCGATTCGGACTTGTGTTTTCGAATGAAAACTGAACGATGAATAATATCGTTAACGCTTCGGACCGCAAATAAGTCAAACCGATGAAAGAACATTGAAACGGAAAAAGAGAAATGGCTGGGCAACTGTTGGGAGGGTGTCGGTTTTCTGAGATTCGGCGGTACGCCCATAGGGGGACACGAAACGGAGCCAAAGAGTCTGGAAATCCTGAGCGAAGAACGACCCTCAGGGTACATCGATTCCCGATTTATAGGAACGTGGGAGAGGTTTACTCGTCGCTGCTCCCATTAGCCTAGTTTGGTTGAGGAGGTACGGAGGCTATATAAATTATATATGTATGTATGTATGCACATATACAAATATATATAAATATATGTATATAAATATATATGCAGAAAGATCATTTTGACGGGATTCGACTCTGATCAGTGTCCCAACAGTAGTCAAATATTCCCATACTTTTTTTCATGCGCACGTCAATGTCCTCAGAACTACTATTTCGATTAATATGATTATATTCATAGAAAAATCTCACCCTGGTTATTCGGACAATGAAGTAAATGCTTCATTTATAAAAATGTTGCAATTGTATTGAAAACATCAAGTAGTGCCAATAGCCGCAATTTTAAGGCACATTTAATCGCGAAACATGATTTTCTCATGAACATTCTGCACGCCGAGACAGTTCTTTTTTAAACTAGGTACATACATTTGAGCGTAGCATTTTCGCGTCGTTTTTACACACCATGTATTTAAGCGATTCTTAACAACAAAACTATATCTAGTTTCCCTCTTCGATGTCTTTTTTCTCTGGATATGTTATTCTTCATTGCCTTCTAAGGGACTTTCTTGGCAGAAAAACAATTTTAAAGGGTGAAACTCACCCTAACTCTTGAGAGCTCCAAAATTCATTAATAATCACATATACGTGACTTGGTAAAAAAATATTTTTTACTTTTTTGTACATTAAATAAAAGATTGAATTTAAAAAATAATTATTTTTCCGTATAACTTACTTTCTACGTTGTTATTCTTTAATTGTTTTGATGACATGAAAAGTTGAAAATTGTATGCATATTTTTTAAAATTAGATCATTGTCGGAGATAAGTGGTTGTGAAATGGGTGAAAAGTTGATTTTCCATTTTGCTTGTAAAAATTGCTTATAAAATTCGTCAATTACATGATACTCTGAATGATCGACCGAACGGTTGATGTTTCAGCAATTTCGAATATACATTATGTCATTCAACGCAGTTTTGATATGAAATTCGTATTTACCTCCTCCCGGCAAAATTATCGTCAACACGTGACCGTGAAGGAACACGGAAGACAGTAGATCTGCCAATACGTGGCGAGTGTATTGTAGCCACGTACGAACGAACGAAATAATGTATCTTGCGATCGATCAAACGGCTCGTACGAACCTCCAAATAGCATACACGAAAGTAGAGCACTTCGCGACCATATAGCCCCTTTTCCTTCGCATGCCACTTGAAGTCGTAAAAATAGAATTGGTCGAAGGGGAATCAAGATGAAATTGAGTGCGTGAGCAAAAAAGGAAGATTGCGCCTTAGCCGATAAAGTGAAACTGACGAAAAGACAGATTCAAGTAACAGACAGTAGATACAGGGGATATTTGTGCACGCGCCGTTCACAAATTCGGTAGACTTACGAAGAAAAAAACAACATTCTTATATGACCCTACCCCAGATCTGCAGATTAATTTCTATATACTTATATACGAGGCAATCTGCGCAATTATCATATAAAGTGTTTTGTTTATTTATTTCTCTTCCTTTTTGACTATCGGCTTTCCTCTTGCTTTCCTTCTACGAGTTAAGCAGCATTGAGTATGACTAATACTCAGAGCGGTGGCCCAACCAATTGCTGCAGCATGTCGCGTCCTGCGGGGATGTGTTCATATATATGCGTGGTATTCCTCTTTCTTGCCAACACCTAGCGCGATAGCATGGGATGAGGGTTAAAAAGGGGACGTGCTGGTGGAAAGAAGGATTTTTATAGTGATTGTGCAATTATGTATTGCGGATGATACAATTATTGTAACAACAGTTTGGAGTATTGTGTTCGATTGCCTCTTGGCTTATGGCAATCAACGGATTAAGGTGATTCTATTAATTTAAGAATAAAAAAAGAAAAATAAAATTAAGAATTAGAGCGTTTACATTGGTGAATCGTTTGGTGAAGACCCGATCGCTTGGGTATCGCATATCTGTTGTAAAACATCTGTTGTTTTGGGTATCGAGTATCTGTTGTAAAACGTCGAGTATCTGCTGATCCTCCCTGGTGGGCCAGAAGCGCTCGGAGATGGTGTGAACATGACGGCGCACAGTTCGATTTATTTGATTCGAATATGTATTGTGTAGCGTATTTTATCCTCTTATCCAAAGGCATAATTCGAGAACATTTCGGGATCGGGACGAAGACCGTCACCTTCGGCCGTCTCCCATTCGTGCAGGTACACCCGCAATCTCTGAGGGCACCAGGGAAATTTTGCTTCGCCGGTTTTCCCAACCGGACTAAACTGGGGCCAGGGGGACACACCCGGACCCGCCAACGAACGGGTGCTGGAGTACACCCTGGTTTTATGGTTCACCGAAACCTTAACCGGTTTGACGTGGGGGTCTGGAGTTCTTTCTGATTTTATATTATCTCCGCAATCATAACCGGCTCAAACTGGGTGCATGTACACGGGAAGATGCTTACGGTATAGCGCAGTCACTCAGGCTGTGAGTCATGGTAGAGGGGTCGGGACTCACCGGGGAATAGATCACCGAGATCAAACTCAATTTCAAAACACAAACTGGACACTTCCGAAAAACAGTCAAATAAAAGTAATTTTATTTTATTGTGCGAGAACTGACACCGTGCATGTCACGAGACCTAATCTGATCGCAAATCCGGAGCCTTAACGGGAGTCAGAACACACGAAGCGTCCCAACTCCGAAGCATGACCATTCCGCCGTCGGAACACGTCCGTCCACGATGAAGACCGGAGCAAGACTCTCGAGAAATTACTCCCTCGAAAATGTATAATCGAGAACTAAGGGTTCGAGTAATTTTTAACACCTTTGTAACAACCTGTAATATCTCGCGCGGCTAGGGCCAGCGCGAGAGAACAGCGTCGGGCGCGCTTCCCCAAACAAAAGGTAATCACGCTCGCGTTGCGTGAGTTCTTTCTCGAAGCGATACTTCGCAAGTATCGACTTCAAAAATCGCGATCATTATATCGAATCCGAAGATTATCTCAAGAACAGGAATATTCGCGTAGAATATTCCTCGCGTATCCATAACTTCTGCTCGAGTTACTCTACACAAACGGTAGCATATCGGTAACAAATCGGGCCTTCTCCCGAACGGTAACCGTGAATCTCCCGGGGATCGCAACCCCAGGTCATCGTGCGAAAGCGGAAGAAAAGGCTTCTTAAAGAAGCGCGGCACGGAGAACTCCAGTTTCCAAATAAGTTGCTTTCCAGCACGATGCACTACTCCGATGAGGGCGCTGACGTCTCAGTCGGACGTGCATCGATTCCCCGAGATTTTCTGTTGGGTGCGTTCCTCGGTACTTTGAGCGTCACACCGCTCGATAGAATTTTGCACCCAACCCGAACCAATAATTATCCCAAATAAAACCCTAAACATACCTAACCAAAATCCAAAACTAATCGAATCGAAACCCAAACAAACCCAATAAAACTCCAAAATGATGCTACGGGAAAAGTCCTACCCAACTCCCAAACCCAAACGTAATCGGTAGCAAGTATACTCGAGCGGCCAAACGGGACAATATTTTGTGATGCAACTTAAATAATCACGTCACAGTGACAGATCAGACCCGCGATTTTTTATGTTATTGTGCTATCTTTGATAGCCACTCGATAATTTTTTCAGATTTTTTGGGACGCTTTGACTTGACGATATTGTTCATGAAAAAAAAATTAATGTCCAAATTTAAAAATCGGAAAAAAATCAGACAAATCCGGTGACATATATCAAATACTGTGAGCATTTGAAAAAAGTGGGGGCGCGTTTCGTTTGGCGTACAATGGACATTTTTCACAAACAAAATGAAAAAAAAAAAAAAAAAAAAAAAATAGAGTCAATAGCCCTCCCTGTCGTTAAAGAGGGAAAAAATTCCATGAGATCATGAAGAATTAACCAGATTTTTTTTAGATTGTAAAATGATTTGGTCACATTGAAATCTGACTAGATCAAATGAAAAAAAATCTTGAGTCAAAATTCTGATCAATTCTAGATTATGTCATGTCATTTTTTTCCTCTTCAAGGGGTTATCCCAGTCAGCGGCTGAAAAAAGGCGGGTTTTTGTGATTTTTTTCGGGAAATAGATTGCAGGTTTCGAACGGTTTTTTTTCACAGTACAGGGTATATTTTTGATTATGCTGCGTAGTTTTTTTTTAATTGTAAAAAGGTCACAAATGTAGCAGATATAATAGATATCCCAGACCGGTGTTAAAGACCTTCCGAGGTGATAACTGTAACTTTTTCACCGATCATCTGGAGTCAAAAAACCAAGTGGATTAAGTATTTGTATTGCATTATCTAGTCTGTAATCGAAAGGTTTGAAAAATGATCAATTTTTTAAAAAATGGTCGGTGGCATTGTTCCCGGCCGCGGAACAAGTTTCAACGAAAAATTGCGGAGAAAAATCTCGGCCGTTCCCGGGGTTTGCACCCGTAACCTTCCGATCCGCTGGCAAGCCTTTACTGACTTGCTCAACGGGTCATAATCACATTGAAGAAATATCTATAATATATTATATCAAGATCTACATATCATATGTAACATTTTCAAGAATCCTTGTGATTTTTCAAAATGTATCTAGTAATACCTTAATAGTAAGGCTAAAAATAATATTTGCGATTGTTATTTTTAAGCTGCACAATGGGTGGCGAGTTCAACAATTTTGGGGAGCTGAGTGAATTCGTGATTCTGACATTTTTTACGTCAATCATATACGATATTTAAGAAAGTGAAGGATGCGCGCGTCGTTCTTGGAATGAAAGAGTTTCTGTCGTTGCAATACAAAATGTGGAATCATAGATGTAAATATTCAAATTCGGATACTGGAACTACACGAACCGCCGTTACCTTCAATCCAATATCAACGAATGAATACGAACGGAAGGCACACATATTACGCATGTCGTCCTGTGAGCTGAGCTGTAGCAAATGCATGCAGGACTATTCGTATATATTTATATACCCGGATATTATGCCATTCTCTCTCTTCCATACGTCCATGGATCGAGATATTTTTCCTATTTCTTTCTTATTCGCTGAGATCGGATTCTCCGACCAAACTATTCATATCTCATTTCACCTTCGATATTCGAACATTCCGACCATTTCTTAGAACTTGCTGTACCGAAAGGTTACGAAAACAGTTATAACTGGCGAACACTAATCAATTTTTCCCATTAAATCATGGAATCCATAAGCTGGCTAATTCCAAAACGCACAAAAGTGCGTAAAACGGGCCAATTAGAAGTACTCATTTTTAGCAGACTTGCTACCATTTTTACCGTATGGCAAGAGGATAAAAAAAATCATAAAGGAGGAAAGATAAATTTAAACAGAGGATAATTAAAGATATTTCGAACTGAATATTGTTGCAGTTTGCATCGTTGAAATTAATCGATTTATTTTTTATTTTCATAATGATCCAAAACTTTTTTTTAATGAATTGAATTTTTCTTTTATTGATTACTTCCTCACTGGTACGCGTTGTTAGCGCTTTTACCTGTCCCCTTTCTTCTCTCCCTATTCTAATTTCCTCTATATTTCTTCCCTATTCCGCCATTTTTCTTCGTCAATTGTTTAACCAATTTTCAACTCCTGAATTGGCTAAATTAGAGGGTTATTGAGAGAACAAAAAACACTTTTGTTCAATCTCGACGTTGCGAATTTCAATGTCATTCAATCAGATGTGCAGTCACTGACAAAACCTCAAGTATATGCCAGTTTCGTCGAGTTAGACTCTAATTAATATTGAAAGTGGAGAATCAATATGTAGTAAATTAACTAGTTAATTTATTATTAGATTAGCTAGTAAATTAACTAGTTAATTTATTATTAGATTTGTATAGCTAAACACGTACGATACGATCTAGACTTGTAAATCTACTATCTCTCATTTCGAGCTAGCATTTCGCCCGATGGTCCATCCAGTAATACTTTAAGCTGGTATGCGAAAAAAAAAACAAAAACCACCGATATCTCATTGTACCTGAGGTAAGCGGCTTTTCACAGATTCAGATGGAAGCGGATGACCGGCTGTGGCTTCGCACTACCGTGTAGAACATTTTTCGGTGGTACTAGATATTTTTGCGAAGCCGGAGGCAAAAAGAAAGGAGGCAAGAGAGCTATTATATTGAGAGTGACAAAGAACTTCGGGTTTGGATGTAGAAATTGAATTCTAGGCCGCTTCTAGTACACATCTATACTATGTGTGCGTATGTTTATATACACATATATATATATATATATATATATATATATATACTTTCATCTTCAAAAGGATTAAATGCCGAACGGTGGTGTCGTGTTGAGCGATAAGAGAAAACGGTCGGAACAATATAAGATAAAGACGTTGAAAACTTATTCGATTTCCCCGTGTTTTCTGGTCACGGGCATTAAACCATATCCTCAAATTCCATTAAGATAACCAACGTGTTTCCGAGGGCTGTAAAAGCTCTCCAATAAAAGTTTTGCGATTGAAAATGTACGAAATACGACACCTAGTTGATCGTATGAACCTTGGTTTCGCGATCATTTCGAATATCGATCATACGATCGTACACATTCGAAGTACAGTACAAATTTTCGAGTCGTACTGTACGTGATTGGAATCGTTATAGCCAAGGATTCGTACCTCAATAAACAAAAGTCAAATATAAAAACCTAACCAATATATTACACTTGAAAATTTGAGAATTTACTTTGAATGATTGGTGAGATCAGGCTTCGCCGAACATTGGTTTTGTATCGATGGATCAATGAAGAGCGAGTCGATATTTGACTAAATATTCGCCTTGTATCGATAAGCCAATGATTAGACCATCTACATGCGGCCAAACATTGGCCGCGTATGAGCAAACCAATAATCAGATACTCAATACTCAGCCGAGCATTGGCCTGGAATTGGGCAATCCATGATCATCCTGCCAATTTTAACGCGAGTATTGGTTGTGACTGTTCGACCAGTGAAACCTATAAGGGATTGCGAATCTATTTCAGGGTGGAAGCGCGACTAGATCGTAATATTGTCTCGGGAAGGCAAATCAAGGGGAATCATTTTTTGAGTACTCAAATTTCTACACGGGATATTAATATTTTTATATGTATGGATATACTTCCTAAATGATTGAGAAGCCATTTTTTAGTTGATTAAAATAACTTTATTCTTTGTTACATTTTTGATGGCGTGATGCATGTGCACGCTAGACGCGGCGGAACTCGACTGGTTGTAACAACGACGCAACGGGACTCGACAGAATTGTAACAAAGACGCCTCGAAAGCGTATGAAAAGAGATAGAGCTAGGAGACGCAAAAAAAGAAGGTGCGGTCGCAAATACGTGGACCGCTTGACCAAAACAAAAAATGTAAACAATCGACGAACGCGGCAAAGTGGCTTCTCAAGCGCGAACAAATATGTTTATTTTGCATTCGGAGCTGGGTTCAGAAGTTTTTTTTCCAAACCCATAAGAACCCCTTATGTTTACTCATTGTAACGAGCATTCGTTAAACGTTAACATGTTTTTTTGTGTTTTTTTAAAATCCTCGTTTTTTTTTCTTACCAGGGATGCTGGCGAACGAAACGGGCAAGATGACTGGTGTGTTCAAGAAACTCGGCCTCTTTTACGAGAGTTGCCTCCGTTTTGGGAACAAGAACGTCGACTTTGCACCGGGTAAGCTTTACGACGAAGAAAAAATATCCCATCACAGATTTTCACGTGTATGCACCTCTTCCATCCAGATCTGTGTACACTGCAGTTTTAATATGCCTTGTAAAGAGGGTACGTAGTTTCATGCTTGATGCTGACGTTGAAATCGATCGTGTCGCAACTATTGTGGCTATAAACGAGCGAGGAATTATGCGAGCCGGTTTAAGGTGGAGGGAGGTATTTTCGTGAATATTACGCTTGGACAGCGACGTAGATGGATGTGCGGATAGAAAGATTAGAGCGTAAAAGATGAGAAGCGTGGAGAACGAGAGAAAGATAAAAGAGAGAGAGAGAGAGAGAGAGAAAGTAGGAAAGTGTGGGAGGGAGGGAGAGAGGAAGAGATGGAGAGCTTTCGAACAGTTATTGTCAACGCGATGTGAATCGATCGCTACGACTGTCGGTGTCCGAAGTTACGAAGAGGGTAAACTTTTTCTCCATATGTCTCGCTTGTCATTCCGTTCCCTCATTTTCCTTCGTTTCCTTATTTTATTACTCCTATTTCGTTGCTTATCATTTCTCTCTCTCGCTCCCTCCAGTTTTCTTTCTCTCTTTGTCGCTTCTCCTTGCCTATTTCTTTCCATTTCAAAGTACAAATTCCCAATTTATCTATTAGAGGAAATGAGTGTAATTTGAAATACCATTTTGTTTTAGGTTGGCGTCTTTTTTCTTTTATGCGACAAAAAACCACTAACTCCACTTGTGTGTCAAATTTTAGTTTCAAAGCAAATTTGCAGGGTTTTGCTTTCAAGATGGAGTGCAGGTATTTCTGAACAGCAGTGTATATACTGCGCTTAACTTAGTCATGTATGCACTATTTCGCCATTATTTTAGAAGAGAATGCAAGGTTTATGATTATTTCTATAATTAGATTCAATCAATTGAATAAATCGGTTATTTGTCAAATGACAGGATACTTACAGGATATTCCATATTAGCAACAAGTCGTAATAAGATAGAACCTCTGTTTTCTTCTTAATTATATAGAAATCTTTGAAGTCAAAGTCAGTGTGCAAAGTTTATGATTTATTTTAAATCACACATAAAGCTAAACACCGCAATCGGGTGAACATTGATCGCTTTCATCGGATTAAACGCGTCTCTTGAAAGTTTTCAAAAACAGCCTTTCAAAATTCGATCTCTAATTGTCATCCTAAAAAAATGGAGGACTAATCGTAAACCCTAGCAGTATTCCAAATATACTCCCGTCCCTCTATTACCAAAAAACTTACCACGCATTTGAACGTAAGTGGATCTGATTTTCCCCGCTTGGAAAATACAGTTTACAAAAAAAATGGCTTATAAACAAGCATCTTACCAAAAAATTGTAAAAGGACAGATGTCGCAATAATTAAAAAAAGGAAAGGGTACACATTACACATCGCGCACGTGGAGAAGCGTTCGTTTATAGTGACAACGAAGGAAAAAATGAAAAAACGTGAAATAAGCAAGCAAGAAAGAAAAATGACTGTAAAACAGGCAGTGGTGTCGAAATAAAGCGACGGTCATGAAGCCACGGATCCTTGGGATGAAAACAAACTGGATGGTTGGTTCTACGATATATTTTGTACTCAGTGTGCAATACCTCCTCCTTTCCCGCTCCACCTCACCATCTCGACAATCGCCCCCGCTGCTCCACAATCTTCATCCCACCTCTTTATCACCCACGAGGTTGTATTTACGGCGCCGTAACCTCGACATTATTCCGTTCGTCGATGATGCTAACGAGGCTGTTTGTAGCAAGCGAGACAGCCGCTCGCGCGAGAGCCACCGAAGCTGGAAAAGGATATCGATAGACGTTCAGGTTGGCTCAGTCTTTATTTCGGGGTATCAGAGAACTGGGCTTGATCCACCGAAATGCATATCCCGAGATGTATCACACATGCATAGCTGGTGTATGCGAAAGCTTCGAGTGGGCGTACCAGGCGACGAGGGGTGGACGGGAACGTTCTTTGTTTTTTGGTGACTCGGACGTAAATACCTATATTGGACGTCCCACGTCATTCTCGTCGCGATTCATCAAACTCTGTACGATCCTCGCTCACTGCCCTTCCTATCAATCCAACTGTGTCACTCTTTTATATTGTTTCGCTTGCTCGAGAGTGAAAATGCACGTGTGACCCTTTTTAGTGCCCTCATCTACCAACGGGTCCTGTGAGAGTACCGTTGATTCAACCTGACACGAATCGTAATCGAGTTCGCTATTACTTCATCCCCATTTTTATTATGGGTGCCCTCGATATCGAGAGGGATGTCAGCGCGCTCTCCTCATGATTTTCACGAGTACGTCACAAAGCCCTGTCAAATTTAACGATACGTTTTGATGAATAAAGGCACCAGAAAATTCCGTTCTCTGTTAATCCTCCGTGGTAACGATTTTTTTTTCGGGCACATTTGTTATTCTGAGGACGAGGGAGGGCCGCGGATTGCCGCGATCGAAACCCCTATTGTCGGTTGAAACGAGATACATGCGAAACGCCACTGTTTTGGTTCGCGAGAAATATCAGTATACGTGACCTAGTATACTAATATTTTTTAGTGAAGAAAAGAATTAAAAGGTAAAATAATCTTCAAATATTAGTCGTTTTAGTGAAATAAAACGTAAAGAGGTTAGGCTAATATGATGATTTGAAAGGTAGGGTTATTTGAGACACTTTATTTTGAGGGAATAATTTAAGTAATAAATAAAATTGTATATTTATTCGTTAATAACACATTTTAGAGAAATATTAAGAATCACAGCGGTCATAAACAACCCTTGAACATTAGAAGCTCGATAGTGTACTTGATTTTATTCTTAAAGTAATAAATGTTAGTTGAGTCTTCACCCGGATGTTTTTTGTTATTGTTAATTTAATATTTATTTGAAATGCGATATTTGTGTCTACTTTACTAAGATAAATAATAGTATTATTGGTGAAGACCGATATAAATGACAGAAATGATAAGTTCATTAGATGATAAAAAGATGTACGAATGTTGATTACTTTTATCTACATATTTTACTTCATTCCATAACATTAAACGATACATTATATTATTAACACATTATCGTTTATTGAATTTTTAAATATATGTATTTTTTCGTATTGAAAGAAAAATCGTTTCTTTTTCGTCTTAGAAATATTGCGTTTCGGTTGTCTGAAAGGTACTCGGTTCCGTTTGATTCGACTAATCGACGTTTCACTGTATTGCATTTCGATTTTAATTCATACAAGGTATGTTACCGGATATGCCCGGAGAAAATGCAGAGTAAAAAGCGAGCTCTGTAAATTCTGTTTTTATGGACTGTATATACGTTTATATACTTCTATTTTATTATCGCATGTCAGAACTTTGAATGCACAAAAGGAATGCATTTCTATGAGCTCAGGGACTTTATACGGGAAGATGCGGGGAGAAACCTCGCGCTGCACACTGTATACTGTCAATGTATACGAACTTTACGGGGATTTCATTCATATATGCATGCAGATCCCGTAGCTTTTTTTTACATTTGATTTTTCCTAGCAGGTTTCCGTCAGCTCGCGGCTCCGTTTTCCCGCAGTTCAATGTTGCCTCTTTCTCAATACATCTCCCTCTCCCTCTTGACTACCCCTATATCCGTGCATCCACACAAACACACTGTGTATCTCGACTGTTCGACTTTTCCGGTTCTGGTGGAGGCGTAGAGAAACAAAAAAACGGTTTTTTCGTTTTTCCACTATTTTTATGCCTCGGTTTTCTTTGTTTTACGATTGCGTCAAAAACGTGTATGGTAACTACGGGTAAAATAAGGCCTAGTCAAATGAGATTTGCGACCCAATAAAAAACATCCAAATTAATCAACGGTTTTCAATGATAATTAGAGATTTGTGTCACTTATTATAAAATAGAAACAAACAGTGGCAACTTCCACCGTAAGCACAAACAAACTAAAATGTTTTTAAAAACCTCACCAATAACCCTTATTTTATTATGGTAGGACAATAAGACTTATGACTTAAACGTATGTAAATAATTAATCTACATGTTATACGTCTGGTAGTTCCGATTAATAATCATATAAATGAACGAATTACAGTTAACAAATACATATAAACAATACATTCGCATATTTAACAGCCATCAGAGCACTTAAAGTGAGCTGTATTTTCAATCGACAAATCGATATCTTCGCATTGCAATCATTAACGTCTGGAGAACTGGTTTTTCCATAAGGATCCGTGTTCAATTCATAATCAATAAATCCTAAATTATTTTAGGTCTTGATACATATATTAATTGTTGTATCAAGACCTATAATTTCGAAAATTTTTAAGAATTGCGGTCATTTTATAATATCCATCCAGTACTGTATTAAATTGGAGTATTTTCGAAATAAGTTTACGATGAATTTAAACATATTTCATTGAAGGTTATTTTAGATTAGTCCAGTTACAAATGAGCGACTAGTCCCGTTACAAAATGAGTGGTCGTTAATTGGGGTGTGGCGAATTTCGCGTTCACCCACCGTATAGGTTTGAGATAAATAAATAAATATATGTGTTAACTTTCCAGCGCCGTAGTCTAATGGGAAGACGTGCCTCTAAGCTTATTTTGTTTCCTACTTGAATAACATGGGATGACACACACACACACCTACGCACGTTTGTGTGTGTGTGTGTGTGTGCGTATGTACTGCGGTGTCACTAACCGGTCAGTAGAATCGACCGAATCGATTATTCATGAGACAAAGTCCTCACTTCACGTGTGAATTCACGGGACTTATTTCGCTACTTCCTTTCTGGTGTTGTCAACGAAAAAAAAGCATCACATCGAAGCGAGACGTTGCTGATGGGTCAATACAGTGACAATTGCTGGTACAGTGCTTTGCGCGGGGTTTTACCTTTGTACAGGCGTACAAACGAGGACGGTCGATCGAAAACGACGATTTGCGATTTATTCTTCCACTGAATCGTTTGCCTATACGTTGGAGCAATTCCTGAGGAAACTCGGTGTCGTGGACCTGGTATACTTCTTGCCAATGAGGTATGAAAAGGAAATTAAAGTAAGTCGTTCATCTGCGAAAAATCAGCAAACGTTGGCATTTGTGTGAACTTTTCGCTTTCTCTTCATATTTTGCCTCTCGGCCGATACTTCTCGCGCCCACCAAGAAAGAGCAAATGCCAAAGGCCACTGAAAGTTGATGTGAGGGCGAAGAATAGTGATTAACGTCGACCCAACATATTGTTCATTTTATTGCTTGCGGAGAGACGATAGATATGAAAAGTATTGCATCGCTGCGTTCCCTTTTCACGGAATGTTTCATCTTTTATCTCCAATCGTCAAAAGCGAAAAAAATGAAACAGGAGATAAAAAAGTGATGAGGAACAGGAGGATCTCGTATCGAATATAGTCGTAATAAATAGTACATAAATACGAAACAAATGTTCATATACCACATTTTGAAAAGGGTCTACAAAGTACAAAATAATTTCGTCTCGCCCCATACACATTTATAACACTATACAAATTTTCCTTGGAATGTTTAATTATAAATTTTCGATAGATATGAAAATAAGAGTAATATTTAAAAGTTCCTAATTTCACTCATTTTTAAGAAAATTTTTATGAGGTTATACATCTGTATGGGGCTAGCAGAAAGTATCTTATATATTTCAGTGTATTGTAAAACCGTGGTGTATAGAAAACTATCTTTATTTAAATTGTTATCTTCTATTTTTCTTTTTCAGTAAATGATATTTTTCTGCTCTATTTTTTAAATAATTCCGTCCCCCTTGTTTTTCTATTTCTTACACACTTAATTTTTCTATTTCAAACTTGGTGTAAATCGATGAAAATTATATATATTATTAAAATATGTACAATATGTATTTGTATATTATTTATATTTATTTTCTTATTATTTTTCCTCCCCGTACGCCCTTTTCGGTTTTACGGCCCCCTCTTTTCTTATTATTATTTCCTTTTTCCTTTAACACTTTTTCCTCCTCTATCCGTTCATCTTTTCCCACCGTTTGGCAGCAGCCGACTCTCCCCTTCTGTACCGTATTCACCGGGGTATTTTTGGTACGGGCACAGAGAAACTGCGAAAAACCTATGCCGGTTCGGCCGATCTCAAGTTTACCTCGCGGCCGCGAAACAAGTTTCATCGACAAATTTCGAAGAAAACATCTCGGCCGCTACTGGGGTTTGAACCTTGGACCTCTCGATCCGCTGGCCACACCTTGACCCACTCGGCTAACGGATCAGTGTATTATATTATTTGTATTATTATATATGTTTTTATTTATACTAATCTAAGTAGTCTGTTTGGCATTGAGTTTCATGTCTCCATCTCATCCGAAAGTTAGTTGAAAACCGATTGCAAAATGTAGGCCGAACAACAAGCGCGAAAACAGGACGACAAGAAAGCGAGTTAATAAAAACGTGGAAAAAAATGCAACACTTCGCATGAGATTTCTTCCTAACAAATCTAAAACAAACTTTTAAGGTCTCTGCCGACTTAACCCAAACAAACTCGGCCTGGCCAATCTTTCGTATTATTCAGGCGAAAGAAAAACTTTTTGATCCTCCACGATGACTGAAAATCTCGTTTTCATTGCAGACTGCTAAGAAAAAACATAATGGGAGCATTCGTGAAACAATATATTGGGCAAGATTTTCGCAACAAGAGAAAGGAAAAGGCCTACATAACTTACTAGAGAGCATGATATCAACGAAATTTGAATAGGATAAAAAGTACACGCTGAAATTTTCTGCTGGATGACTTTTATCGGAATACACTATGCACGATGCAGAGATACTTCAGAGTATATTCGTACCCTGCTTTATGGGTATAAATATAGCTTGCAGGCAAGCAGATATGTGTGTGGGCGCCGATATATTGAACATGCCGGAAACCAATAAAGCTCGATACCGTCGTGGACGGAATTGAAATCAGAGGTCAAATAATCTATGGATAAGGAGAAAAATTGTAAAGATCGGCCTTTAAGCTACTCGACATACATCGATGCACGGCTTATTCATTTCTCCACACGTAAGATTGATACCTCTGTCGCGTAAAATTTTGTGTTAGACTTCTCAATACATTGTAAAGATTTTCACTTTACAAAGACAAAAGACTAAAAACTTTACATTGCCAAGAGATTTATCATCTCTTCAATAAATATGGGATAGCAAGAGTGGCACTTTTTGTTTTCACATGAAAACAACACAAAGAGAGATGACGAAGACGAGGACGACGACGACGACGACGATGTAATTTATTATGTTTTAGGTTAACTTTCGGGCAAAGAGGTGGGTAAACCAAGAATAATGTAATCAATATTTAACATAATGGTAAAAAAAATGGCAAGAAAGGAAATACCAAAAATGTACAAAACAAATTAAAGATTAAAAAATATAAGTCGCTATATAAATAAATAATGCTAGATAAAAAGACATTCAAAATTCCTCGCCGTAAATAACAATTCGCTATGATCGCAAAAATAACCTGAAATAACGAAGACAGAAAAAACAAACAGAGGAAGAGAGTGACTCACAATGAGAATTAAAAAGACGGAACAATGTACCACAAACTTTTTTAAGTGACAAAATTAATCAAACATACTGGGATTACAAAGAGATATAATTCAACTAAAACCTAATATAAATTAAAACCTAAATATTATATAAAGTGTAATATAAATAAAAAAATATTCTTCATAAACATATAAATATGGGATAAATATAAAAATTCGATGAAATGCACTCTTGTGCTGTATATTTGTGAACAATGTAACGAAAGATCTCCTTTAAAAAAGTGAAGTTGACTTTGGAATCAGATTGACGCGTCCACTTGAAAAAAAGCCGATAATATCAAAAAGTCAATATTCACCAATCATTAGAATTCCGTATTTAAGTTTTGTATAAAATTATAATTTATGGGAGGATTTAAGTGATTAATTTCTAGTAAACCACCTCGTATACATTTATACACATATAAAATAAAAAGTTCAATTTTAAAATCTCCTCATTGTTTTTAACGCTTTTTAAAAAGTACGAGAACAATAATACAATGATCCTACGTGCGAAAGCTTAATTATTGAGTTATTATGCGTGGTATAATGTGTTCGAAGATGTTTACGTTGGTATAACGTGTTCGTTTTAATGCGATGTATTCAGAAAATCCGAGATGTTGTCTCACAATTTCACAGTTAGTGAATCAGAATAACTTCAACGAATAATTCAGCCATTCATATTTGGCCGCGCACTGAAAACATAAGGTTGCACTTTATTCAGGGTACGCCAAGTCGTATTTTTCAATTAACACGCACGATTGAAGTATAATTTCATTTCGATGCTCCGATGCGATTCGATTTATCTTTCCAATCGCATAGCTGAAGCCTCCGACGCTCACAAAATATGAGAGGCATTCGTGCGACAATGGGCCCGGCGCATTCTCTTTGCTTCGAGAATGCTCGAGCGGAAAGCATTAAATTTTGCGCGTCCCTGACGTTGTCCATGAGAAGTATAAATTTTGCCACACGTATTATCTCTCCATGCTTGATCGCGAAGTCCACCATTATATTTTGTCTTGAGCTCTTGAAAGGAGGGGATTCACTTTGGAGGCTTTTCATTGTCTCATCGCGTTTCCTTTCCCCAACACCTTAATAGTGATTTTCCACGACTTAAAGCAGGAGGACCATTTACAAATTCGAAAAAAAATCAATTTATATTTTTATAACTTGATAGTTCAATTTCTCAAGAATATTGTGTTTAATTTTTACAACGGAATTCCGAGAATTGTTGGATTTTTCGTAAAAAGATTCTAAGAGCGTCGTGCCGAGTAAACAGAGCTATGCGACTTTGGGCATGTTTTTTTCAAAACTATGTTTTTCCCAACTGCTGGAATGATTACTCAGAAACTGTCCCACCGATTTCGATGAAATTTGTCACACATCTTCGTTGCATCAGCAGTTTGTCGGTGAACCTGAATATTATTTTGAATCCAACAATAAAACTTACTTTTGCCCTTAAGTATAGCAAAAACATAATAAAAAATCACAAAATTGACTTTATTAAGCTTTCGTTTTCTGAATTTTTTTATATATTTCAAAAATCCTGGTTCACCGACAGCATATGGATCTTAAAGAATCATTTTGACGTTTTTCAGCGGACAATTACAGGATAAGGGAGATTGCCACACTATAGCAGTGCGGCAATTTTTAAAAAATCTATTTCTGAACATTAATCTAGACGATGGGCAATTTCCATAAAAAAGTGCATATATTTTTTTCGAACAATTAAAATATTAGACAAAACACATCTCAATAGCCCAATGTCTATTTTTATTCGTTCTATGGAAAAAAATTATAAGAAACCCATCATTTTGGACCTTGTAAATGGTCTTTCTGTCTTAAAAATTGTGCACCGATTTTATTTTGCTCGTCCATCCATGAAAACATGTAAACAAATGGGTATTAAATCATTGGTTCAAATTGCATGTAGTTCTATTAGTACAGTACCAGTCTTGTTGATCAATCTTGGTGCACTCTTAGTTCATGCCAGCCTTGGCTGTCGAGTCTTTGGTTAAGTACTTTATCAGTATTCGTAAAGATCTTTTTTGGTACAATTCTAGTCTTGGTAACCAAGGTTAGTTGAATCCCGGCTGGAAGTACTGACCACCACTAAAAACAGTAATATGGCCGCCTTAATTACCGAGCCTTGGGTTAAGTACTGCTCCAGTAACCATAAACACATTTATTAGTATAGTGCCAGTCTTGGTAACCAAAGTTGGTTGAGTTTTGAATGGAAGGACTGCCTCGGCATTGGCAAACAATATTAGTAAGTGGCCAATCCAATATGCCAATGCTGGACTAAGTATTGGCTAACCTATCATTGATTTGCCTATACGTGGTCTACAGTTGGTGAAATATAGGCTCGTCAATCATCAGCTTGACGTTGCGAGGTCAATATTTAGCGAAGTATGAACTCGCTAATAATTGGCTTGTCGGTACTGCTTTAATACTTGCCTAAGTATAGACTCGCCAATCAATCAAGTCATTTTTTTCAAATTTGCAAGTGTAATTTACTGTCTGGGATTTTATATTCTATCTGTACTTATGGAAGTGTTATTACTAAAAGTTGCGTTTCAGTGTTCCTTATTCACGTACTAGTGAGGAACGAAAACGAGTAAGATGGTACAGGTGTTAGGATAGTTAGGTAGGTAGTGCGTTCGACTCTGGAACGAAACCGGTATTATCATTTCGCAGCTGGACTCGTACTGTTTGTACTGGCTATCAGGCCATAATCGTCAGCGAGTACTGGCACCCCTGCAACAGTGCCGGGTCGACTCTAGGCCATTTTGCCATTTGCATATGGGTACATAAACAGTAACTGATGCGTTGGGCTAGTGGCTAGCACGTTAGCGGATTGGGAAGTCACGGGTTCAAAACCCAGCCGTGTCCTTCCGTCAGGAATTTTCGACTGATTTCTGACTGATACCTGACGGGGGGATTGGCTGTATCGACATAGGTTTTCCGCAGTTTCCCTATGCCCGTGGCAGAAATGCCATTGTGAATACGGTGCAGAGCGGAAAAGTGCGGCTGCAGCCGCATGGTGGTGGCGGAGGGAGGTGCAACGGGGTAGAAATCCTGAAAATTGTGGACTAAAGGAGATAGAACAGGGAGGTAAGAGGACAAATAAGAGAGTTTGGTGCAACGTAAAAACCTGCAAAGAAACTGGAGAATAATGAATAAAAAATATATAAAGCGTAAAAATTGTTTAATATAGATTTAGAATAAAAAATTAAAAAAAGAAACAAAAAAAATAAAAATACAATAATATTAAATTGAAAAAAGGGTACATGAGCAGTGCGAGTTGTTGAGTAACGAGGGTAATAACAGCACTTGGTATTTAGCACTTAGTAAATTGATGGTAGGGTTAAAGGTTGTTTTTAAAAGTTCACAGAAATTGGGCTGAGAGAGAATCATATAATAAGACAGGGAGAAAATACTGAAGAGTCCTAGCCCATGGAATACGTGATAGATAAACTTGGCTCAATTTATTTGGCTTAGATACACGAATTTTTTATTGCCTTCTTTTTACTTGCGAGCACGAAGAGTCTTGCCAGAAATGAAATTAACGATCTCTCTATTTCTCCCGTTCATTCTTTTCCCTCAGTTTTCCCTTTCGTACCCTATTTCGTCTCCCTCTATCTTTTCCTTGGTCGCTTTTCGGCCGGCGCACGGCCCGATAGCGAACGTTCGTTTCATTATTCATGATGCCTCTACGAACACACCCGTTGTTTTCTCTTCCCGCAACGTTGTATCGTAACTCTGGTTTCTCGCGTGAGTATCAGCAGGAGAAACATCTCGTTCCGGAAATTATATCCGCAACCACGTAATTCATCAACGCGCTCCATTTTTTTTCTCCGCGCGTCGATTTCGATGAATCTTTATCTTTTCTCTCCAATCACAAATTTCCATTATTATAATCATCCCCTGTGCCATCACTTGCCAAGCATACTCCGTCACTCCGGGCATTTGCCATTTCAAGGGTTCATTTGTCGCAATCTTCTTTTATTCACCTCTGTTTCAATCGTCTTCTCCATTTTTGCGCCATCAACATCGACGAGCAATCTTCTTCCGAACAATTTCATCGCTGCGTCAATGAATTTTGGCATAATAAATGAGAAAATCGAAATGCGTTCGGCACTCAAAACATTAAGGTATTACTGAATGGACCGACGAGAAAAAAAGTCACTTTAAAATGGAGAAATCGTAGATTTACTATTTTAGATCATGTCGTACTTAAAAAAGAACTAATTTAATAATAAATTAACACTTAGATTTGTTATCGTTCCGTTTTCAATAATAACTCATATCTAATTCGACAATATTGGCTTTGATGTTTTGTCAGTGACTGTAAATCTGTAGATCTGTTCGAACTAACCAACAAAAATATTTCCTAATTTTTTAATTTCATTAGTACGTTGAGGTAATTATTATCAATACGTACTCGAAAACTCATAACATATTGAGTTTTCGAATGATTCCTCATTAATGCATCATTAAAACAAATCTTTTACTACTTTATAAAGTGTTTGACGACGACGCGATTTATTTATTTGAAACTTATGATCGTTTTAAATTCAGAAGTTTCTAACTACTAAATTATATAATGACAAAGCCTAAAATAATTTATGTACATATTACGGTCCTACCGAGAACTACAATTATTTAAATTTTTAAGAATTTTAGCTATTATTTAATATCTATCCGGTAATACCTTAAAGAAGAAACGAAAGAATACCCGACCCATTTTTCTTATGAGCTTGAAGTTCCCACGGAATGCAACGAATTCTTTTTATTTCGATTTCTTACTTTCACTATCATTCAGGATTATATTTCTCTGATTTGTGGTGCATATTGGTGACCGAGAATGCTGAAGACGGTTTCTGAATTATTGAGGCGGAAAGAAGTATGTGGTATGAAAAAAAGAATTACTTTTGTTGCGTCTAACGATGCAAACTTCAAGAGCGTTTTTTCTTTTCGAAAAATGGCACCCGTAAAAATTAGACAAAGCTTCGGAGGATCAGCCCAGAATCTCAAAGTGTCCTTTCCTATTTTTCTTGCCCCTAAGTCGATCTATCAGCGAAACTTAAAAAAAATATAGCAATTCTGCCTTCTCCCCAGCTTTCGCTCCTAACAGTCGATAACTTTAATCATTTTTCCTTTGCGCATACACGAAAGACATTAATCTCCAAGAGTCGGATTTAGACGAGCGCTATCATACGACTCCAGTTCGAAATCGTCTCGTCCACTTCTCCGAAAGTATCCATTTGTGTGAGTTGGCAGTAGCCGTGGGTGGAATCATTGAACTACCGTGTGGTTGTGTTTTACGTGGCGTATAACATGGTATTTATATGTGTGTCACTACACGTGTAGTGTCGTCGAGTCATTTAGCTTCTAGGTGGACCGTAGGTCGATGGATCCATTTACTCGAATGCATAAATTAGTAGATTGCGAGGGATCCTGTGGCCAATAGTTTCGAAAATGGAGAACGGCTACACGTGTTGGTACATAGCCCGTGATGTTCACCGTCAGGTCCCTCGTTCACCGATCCTCTTATCTCCTCAGGTAGGATCAACCAATACACTCAAGTACACACGCATTTCCGTGTGTTGACACGCGTCGTGTGTGTGCGTACGGTTCACCGCTGTGTCCATATAGATAGAAGATTAATCGAAGACATTCAACTTTAAGGACCGACCTCAAAGCACTGTTGGTACGAGGTTCGTGAAGAATATAAGGTGACTTTTCAAATTTCTCAAGTTAATTACATTCGATTTTATTTCTTCAAAAAAGCTTTGAATAGCAATTGGGAGTTCCTTAACACTTTGCCTGCCACGTCGAAGTGACATGTTTTTCTCGGAACGAGACGGGAGTAATTTAGTTATTCAAATCATATAATGACTATGCAATAATGAATTGATAATACAAGACATCATTTTTACTCAATTTAGTCTTTACTTGACTGGTGGTCACGAGTGACCACCGTGGCGCCTTAGGAACGGTTGCTAAAGAGAAATTCATTACGAGGCTTCGTTTATTTCAACAAATATTCGCATCTGCTATTTCGTGGTAAACAAAATGTCCATAATCATCGAGGCGTGAAAAAAGAAAATGAAAAAAATATATTGGTGAGACGTGTAGAAGACTGTACTGGCACATTTTATATACATATAATAGTTAGGTATGTGATCGACGCTGGTAGCTGAGCGGTCGAAGTGCTGCTCGGGCGATCACTGAAGTTAAGCAGCGTCGGAAGAGGCTGATGCTTGGTGACCGCTTAGCCGTCCTCTGGCTGGCGCATCTACCAGCGAGCGGGAAGCCTATTTATCTAAGGTCTTGGTGCACATACGTTTATAAGGAGTCTATACACCAAGAAATCAGAAAAATACATGGCCGTCTATACCGCTACCGGTTTTCCACAGTTTCCCCGTATCCTTGGCAAATGCGGTATAGTGTAGCGTAATCGGCTGTGGCCCCAATGGGATTCTGGTGAGGTATTGAACAGGGAACACGATAGGATGGATCGTGGAGGAAAGGTGGCGGAACAGGGAAGAAATGTGGAGAAAATTTGTATAGGGACAGAAGGAAGGGGACAGGTAAAAAGCGCTAACAGCGCGTACCATTGAGGAAGCCATCAATAAAAAAATAGTACGTTATGTGCACACTTCTAACGTAAATTATATGATTATAAAGCAGCATTTCTAATGATTTTCTGGGGTATTTTTATAGTAGTGTTCACGTAGAATACCTCTCGAAATAGGGATGCAGATACTAGAAATTTTTCTAGTTCATCCGAGAAGACTTCATCGAGCGACTCGTCAGGAAACGAAGTATCGGAAAACAAAATAATCCACATATCACCCACGATAAGGCGACGCCGAATCAAATCGGATACCGAGGATGAAACAGAAATCAAAAATGGGAAAAATCGTAATATAGATGATAATGAATGATTAAATAATATAACACCAACAGCGGAAAATCTAATTCCATTTTATAAAACTATAATTGCGGTACAGATCGAGGGTAATGAGCCACATATATTTTACGTTGCTTTCCTTACGGAAGAAATTCTGGAGGTAATTGTTGATGAGATCAATAAATTTGCCGGACAGTACATGCAAAATAGACGTCCCACTCATTCAGATACGTGCACACCAACAGACAAAAATGAAATAAAACGATTTTCCGGGCTACTAATATAGATGGATCTGTTGAAAATACCAAAATACGATGCATATTGGTGTACCAATAACACTACTGTGAATCATTTCCAAAAACGGTTATGACAAGAAATGGGTTTGACTTGCTGTTATGATTCTTCCATTTTGCCAATAACCAAACAGGAAACTCAAATGACAAATTATATAAGATAAGACAGTTTACTGAGATGCTTAATAACATTTCTTCCAAATACTATGATTTAAATGAAACGGTATGCGACGATGAGTCTTTCGTACCTTTCCGGGAGCACATAAAGTTCAGAAAATTCTTGAAACAGAAGCGGCATAAATACGGCACCAAAGTGTTCAAAATCTGTTCCGACCGAGGGTATACATACCAATTTTAAAAATGTTCGGGAAAAAACTTGGACAAACCATGCGTAACTCCCACAAGCGTGGTACTGAATTTATGCAACAATATTTTACATAGAAGCCACATAATTTACACCAGCAATTATTGTAATAGCAATAATTTAGCCGAAAATTAATCGAATGCAATACCCATTTAGTAGAAAACCTAAGAAAAGATCGAAAGGAAATTCCTGTAAACATTTAATTTTAAAAAATTAAACCGCGGTGAATTTATCGCTATGCCTAAAAAGAAGGAGATTATGATTCTCAAGAGGAAAGACGAGCGTGACGTTTTTATGACCTCAACGAATCATTCGGCGGAAATGGTGGAGGTCCGCAAAAGAAATTATGTTTATGATAAACCGGTAGTGGTTGTAGATTACACAAAGGAAAATGTGGTGTAGACTTATCATAGCAAATTATTGCATATTTCACACCACACAGAAGAATCCTGAAATGGTACATAAAACTAGCTTAATAGTTATTGTTGAATACGTCAGTCTCAAACGCGATGATACTGTATAAACTTGCAACTAGAATAAATATCAAGGCACCAGAATTTAGAATGGTACTCGCAATGCGCCTTACACAGTGCCATTTATCAGCACTACCAAATCCACCTATTTACGCAGATTGCGGCACGAAATGCAAAAAAAAAGAAGGGCAAGCGTATCTGGAACGGAAGTTTTGCACAGAATGTTACAAAAAAAGATATCAAACTATTCGGAACAAAGATTGCTACAAATAATACCAAAATAGTGACCAGCAGATTGCGTTGATACGCCACGTTTGAGTTTAAAGTGTTTTAAAACAGTTCATCGTTAAATGTAAAACTTGTTTTAACAACAAATTTTAACTGTTCAATAAGCCACTGTCAATATTAAAGTATATTATATATATCAGGGGGTTCCCAATCCTTTTTAGCCCGCGGCGCGATTTCAAGTTTAGTATTCTTATCTCTACTTTCTACGGCGCACCAGGAAGTCGCAAGACACACTTTGGGAACCCCAGGTATATGTCGTATATATTAAAAAATTGCAGCACCTGTCAGTCTTTATTTAATTCTAACAATCAACAAAAGTCGAAGCGCTCTGGTCACCAATGACCATCGTGGTGCCACAGGAAAAACTGTGGCTAGTAATATATGAACAGCATGGCAGTCAAAGTTTTAAATTCGTATAAGTAATTTTTTGTTCATCGCGTGAATTCTGGTAATTACATACTACGAACTTGTTAAAAAAATTTAGATCAAAATAAGCTTTTGTCCAATCGGTCATTTATTTATAGTTCACAGGGCAGTTGTGACGGATTTTTCCATACGTGAAAGAATAATCACGTAGAATTCGGATAAAAAAGAAAGAAAAATAAAATGGGCTTACGTTTAGCAGTTTAGAAAGAATCCAAGGACTTCCATGGGCCAATTTGAATTGATATCCGTTGTGTAGCTATGCGTCATCTTGATTTTCTTTTTTCGTCGTCCCTTTTCAGGCCACAGAGTATATGTGGGTTCGTTTTTGTGTATAGATCCGATTACACTGAAATCGACGTCAGCCCTTTTACTACTTCGACCAACATACCGCACAAATGTACGAGAACCATAAATTTGGATGTTAAACATGGAAGTTGCCAGCCTCTCATGCGAAAGCTCTCTCGTGTTCTTCATCTCTGTCCGCTGGTTATAACTTTTTCAGGACCCTGTCCCTCCTTCCGTATTCCGTTCGTCGCGGAGAAACAACTCGGATCGATTTTCCTTTTTAAAAATGTATATAATGGTGCGACCGAGCCAGAGAGTTCGGGAGTTATCGCAGCGTTTTTCGACAGTAATACAGCTAAGAGAAAGGTTAGAATCGGTTCGCGTATCGTTCCTGGGGACAATAAGAATTTTATGGCAAAAGTAGCTGTGTTGTATGCAAATGGAATTGAGGGAGTTCTCTTCGGTTTTTTTTTTCCCCCCGGGACAAATTTCCCACATTCGAGATCCGCAAATGTAGTTAAGAATGTCCAAGCTATAGAATAAAATTAGTCGTAACCAAAGTAATGTCTAGATAGATCTTTACATTTCCGGTCAACGGTGTTTCGTTTTGATGGCTGTGTTAACGGATTTTAGTAACGCTTGGGCTATTGCAGGATGGATATTAAAAAATCATTCAAATTCTTGAAAATTTGAGGAATTATATGCAACGACAGTAAATGAATTGTTTGTTTATTTTGGACTAAGTAATGCAGTACAAACATACGAATAGGTTTTTTCGAACACACGAACAGTTCGATAATAAATAAACATTTTCAAGTGTTAATTCATTATTGAATTGGCTACATGTAAAATAAAACGCGTACAACACGACCTAGATTTTGCATGAACTTTTTTCCCGACTGTCCATCCAGCAATACCTTAATTGCTATTTGTAGAGAGAGAGAGCGAGAGAGAGAGAGAGAGAGAGAGAGAGAGAGAGAGAGAGAAAGAGAGAGCGTGGGCTTTATTTTTCTGCAAATTCATTCGCAATTCAATTACTTTAAAATGTACAACGCAGTAGTCAGTTTTAATTAGAGAACATTCGTAAATACGGTGCGACCAAACCGTGAATATCAATACGAGTTTGATCGCTCGCCTGTTAATGTAATGCATTATTCAAGCTCGTCAGTGCGGTTTATACAGAGCAAAAGCCATTAAAACAGCTTGGCCTTTCTCATTACTGCCGCTAGAATGACGTTAACCATATATTTCTCTGACCTCTTCTTCTTCGTTATAAACACGTTCCTTCTTAACGATGACTTGCAAATTTTCCACAATCGTAATAAAAAGTGATATGTACCGGCTAATAAGCTTATTATTTTATATTCCCTTGCAATACGAATACGAAGTTAAAATGTACAGATTTCAGATATGCAAACGATCGATTATCCAAACTAGCCCCAAGTCAAAATTTATCGAGCTGCTTTCAACCCGCGGAATGAAGGCCTCCTTCTCCGAACAGAAGTCTGCGGTAGCGGATTATCGGGTATCCAAATGAGGCATCGTATTCCATACGATGTACGAACTAATATCATGTTAGAGCCTCCGTTTAGCTCCCTAGATGGCACATACTGGACTTTACACTTAGGGAAGGTTAGTGTACCGCGCAACTGAACCTACGAAACCTCCGATGGACCTGATCGAGCGCTCTCGCTGAACCTACTGGCCCTCGTTTCAGCCTACTGCAGGTCCGACGAATACCCTCCGGACCCTACATTCAACCTACTGTATCCGTACCACAGATACGGATGTTAGGTTTCTTTGTATCAATTGACCATCACTCATTTATATGCACGCCGATAAATTCGATCGACTTAGAGTAAGTCTCAATATACAAGGCTTTTTCTACGAATTACCTATAAAGTGAATATAAATTGAATAAAGTGATGATATAATTTCACTTTTCATGTAGTCTGTATTTATAATCTGTCGCATGGTGAAACAACTGACAACGTATATTTATTTATACCATTTGTTCCATGTATGAAAGATGCTTTCCAAAAGATTGCGAAGTCACTTTTTCATTAATTAAAATAACTTTATCACTTATTACATTTTTGGTGGCGGGATGCATGTGCTCGTTAGACACGACGGGACTCGACTGACGATTCACATTTGTCGTGAACTATCGGCTGTTTGCTCACTGTACACGCTCTTAGTGCTTTGACCTTCCTTCTCTCTCTATTCACACTTCCTCCACATTTCCTTCCCTGTCCTGGAATCCTTCTTCCCCGTTCTACCATATCTTGTGCCCTGTTCAATACTTCACCTGAACCGAACCCCTCTTGCGGTCACAGCCGACTTACGCTGCACTATACCGAAATTGCCAAGGGTACAACAGGGAAACTATGAAATCCTCTTACCGGTATAGACGGCAATGTATTTTTCTGATTCCTCGGTGTATAGAATTTTGTTAAAGTATGTAATCAACCTCAGAAACATTGGCCTCCAGCTGACTGGTCGATGCACCAGGCAGAGCGCGATTAAGCGGTCACCGATCCAAGTATTAGCCTCTCCCAACGCAGCTTATATTCGATGATCGCCCGACCCGCATTCCGATTTCCCAGCCACCAACGTCGGCCTACATGTTTCGCGAACTATTTTACAGACTATCATTAAACTGCTCCGTCTATGTTGTAACCTTAATTAATTCTTTAATTTGAGAATTGAGTCCTTCAGACTATTGATCGATCGAATTTCCGACTCCCATCTTAATATTTCGATGGCGACTTCTGGTTTTTTTTTCTTATTCATCTGCATCCGTACAGTCGATGTAGTTTTCAGGAAATCCTATAAGTACATGGATGTAAAGCTTTATTTACATCTATTGCAATCCTCACTTTTTTCGATATCGCGTTAATCTTTTGTCGATCTTTTCGTTTTATCAGTTCTTACTCCGATCCATCGAGATCTTTTTCGTCTACTCATAGCGTGGTAAACTTTCGTGGCACGTTCCATAGCTTTGTCGAGGAACAAAAAGGCGCGTCTTGAAACTTGCAGGATAATCCGACACCGTGTGGTGGAAAAGTCAGAATATAGAGAAACAGAAGGAAAGTGGGGTGAGTGGATGGGAGAGAAATTCGTGGTGTGCCCACACCAGATTCTGTGCATTAAACGTGGTTGGTCGATCAACCGAGCGTAATCTTGAATTTCAACGGACAAGCTCGAACTACTTTCACTCCGGATAACTTTTTTCGAGGAAAAAATGGACAGAAACCGCGATAGACCTACTCATCCGAGTATATCGAAGACTTAATGAAACGTTTCCACCTAGACGAAATAAAAATTGCATCGTACGTACATAAAAAATAACGAAAAATCGTTTTTCAACGACAAAGCAATAAAAAATCATTTTTCTCTGAATATACAATGAAAAAGTATATTTCCATTCACGAAGTGAAGAAAAATGATTTTTCAATTTAAAAAAAGTGATGAAAAATTAATTTCTATTTTTAAAACTCATAAAATATCTATTCAAATAACTGATTCCATTCGAATCTCTAATCCAATGATTTTTCATGAGTTTTTTAAGCTGTCCATTTAAAAAAACCTATGAAACATCAATGTTTAGTAAATAATAATATGTAAAATGCTCATCAATATTATGTCGATATTTAACTGTTTTTTTTTTAGAAAACTATTTTGTCCTTCAACGACAATACTATAAGGCATAAATTGTCAATGAACAAATGATGAAAAATTATCGGTCCAGTAACAAAGTGAGGGAGAATTACAGTTAAATAAAAAAACGATAAAAAATAAGGTTCCATTTATAAAAAAATGGATGAGGGAAACGAATGACGTTTACGTTTGACCGAGACAGCTTGTATAACCGTAGAAGACAAGTGGTTTTCGCTGATTCGATTGAGAGTAGAGCGCAGCTGTTAAGTGTTCACGTTGTACCTTTCGACATGGCCGATTAGCCATCCGTGACTTTTAACACGGTTACCCTCACCATTCCCCATTGCACGTCTGATTTACCAGCATCAAGTGACAGGATGTCTATTTTTCATCGTCTTTCATTCAAGTGAGGTAACACCGTTATCGTTTTTCCATCAATTCTTTCTCCCCTATCACGTCCGGATGATTTTGCATTAGAACAGGATTCGCGTGAAGCGCCCTCCTCCTCCTTGCTCTCTTGTCCTGTACGATACGGCACGTGTGCCAATTTGCTTCTCACCAGATCGTATCAAGACACCCCAGTGTACGTAATGTCGGTTCAGCACTAGCAGACAAACTCGGCTGATGTCGAGAAAAAGATCTGAAGATATTAACCTCGTTTCACCTTCGGCACGACCTGTTTCTAACCTTGATAACGGATAACGAAGTAGGATAGGCAAGCTCGTCTCTCTCCCTTTTTCTTTCTCTCTCTCTCTCTCTCCCTCTCTCTCTCTCTCTCACGAGCGTTTTCCTCCTCAACCAACAATCTCCAATCTTTTTGGCCTGTATATTCCGAGCTTGGCAATATATCGCGTGTAAAAGCTAGGCACCGGCCAATTTTCGAAGCGCTCCAGTGTGTGGGCGTTTCCGCGGGCCAGGAAATAACACTGTAAATTACGAGTGTATCGCCGCGGTTGCGCAAATCCGTTTATAACTGTAACCAGCGGCAAGACCCGAAGTGAACTTGGCCTATTAGTGTGGTAGATATACATCCGGAAGTACGGGGTGTGAGGCTCATTCCGAAAAGTCTCCAAGTTCCAACGGGAATATGCAGCGTAGAATTTAGTTATGAATTCTCTTGACAATGGCCCTTATAGTGTATACTATTCGACCGAGCGAATTTCCGCTCGATGCTGAGAAAGGACGTCGAGGATAATGGGGTGTGAACGGACACTAGCCGGATTCGAACGGTAAGCCTCCCGGCCAAATATAATCATCAATTAATCAACGTAGTTTCTGCAGCATCATGAATAATATCAAGTTGGGATTTACGCGTTGAATTTGTAGTTGATCGAGTGGTCGAAAATGGACAGGATGCGACCGTTGTTCGACCTTTTAAAAATTATGGTACCGTAATATTATGTTACGTGATCAATATTACGTTGATTATTGATTTATTCGTTAGGCCCGATAATGGTCTGGATTTGTTTGGGTTACGAGTATTATCGGTAATATATATATATAAACGTACTGTAACGCGATTTTTTTTGGTTGCGTCACAAGTTTTGTTATCGATTGGCTGCCCGGGTTGAAAATCCGTCGGTGTATGTTTGGGTTTGAATTTTTTCCTTTAGAATGTGTGTTTGTTTGGGTTAAGTTTGTTTGGATTCGGTTAGGATTGGCCGCAGCACTTAGTCGAGCAGCGTATCGCTCAACGTATCGAACAATCTCGGCCGAGGAACGCACCTAACGAGCGATCTCGGGGAATCGATGCACGCTCGGCTGAAACGTCGGCGCCCCCATCGTTGTGCTGACGAGCGGTTTGTTTGGTTACAGGCGGAGGCTGGAGACCTCCGTGTTCCGGTTCTTTAACGGCAGGGTAGGATTAATTCGTGTGAAAAAAAGTAAATTTTTATGATTTTTTTTGACAAAACGGTTAAAATCTATTCATTTAAACCAATGGTACATAAAAGTGTGGCATTCGAAGAATATTGTGTCCAATTTTCATGGAAAAATATTTAAAATACGGCGATGGCAGCAATTTTTGTCAAGCGTCTTGGAAAAAAATTGAATTACGTTGACCATCATAACTCCGGGTTGGATCATATAAAATTTGAAAAATCAAAGTTATATCGTTAGATAAGGACTTTCCCCAGGTAACACTGGGGAAAGGGGGGGGGTTCGAGGTTTACATTTTTTTATTTTTGGGAACACTTTAAAGGGAAAAACGCGATTTTGAACAAAAAAATCAGTGAATTTGTTGTTATAAAATGAAAAATATAAACAAACTTGAAAAAACTCTCCAGCATTACCTCGTAAATTGTGTACAGAAATAGTGTACAAAATTTCAAAAGGATCGATGCAGTAGTTTTGAAGTTATGATCGGCACCGACATTGGAAATGTGACTTGTGGGAAAAACGCTTTAAAGTTTTGAACACTAAAAAATTTAAGACGAAACGTTCGTACGTGAGTTTTCTCGGCTTACCTCACACTGAATCATCGATGCCAGGTCCACAAAAGATGTTGCTGTCATCCAGGATGTCTAAAGCAACTTTTTGCTCTTGTCTACGACGAATCCTGCCTTATTTCGTCTGTTTTTAAGCTTCTTGACCTGCTCGGCTGTTTGTTGAAATGTCTTCATTTTAACGTTTTTGCGGATGCCCAATTTTTTTAGATCGATATAATCATGACCCAGTTGATGTTCTATCAGATCTTGTCACTTTTTTTTCGGTATTTTGTTAATAATCTCACACAAAACTGAACAAAAATGGAGCTAAAATGATGCGAAAATCGGAAAGCACGTGTAGGTCTGCTCAACAGAACGTTTGCTGTTATACTAAATTATATATTCTGAACTGAATAACGGTTAAGGGAAGGTATTATATAGAGCGAAACAGCTATCAGGCAACAATAGCGCGCTCCGGTCAGGTAGATAGAAAATTCAGGCAGGTATAAAAATACTCATAACGTCGTCAATTTTACTCCGATCGACTTGAAATTTAGACAAAATTATTGAGATGTTATGCTTTCAGTTAAAATTAAAACAAACCGAAAAAAAAGTTGAAATCTACCCTGCCCTTAACAAGCCTTGTCCGCTCGTGCAAGGTCACTCAGGGTAGCGATCCTTGAGAAGTTCAATGTTACCGTTGAGGAGAACTCACCGATTTGCTACCGTTCGTGTGGGAGTAGTACGTTTTGGCGTGGCCGGTTTGGCAGAAGATATTTGGGCACCGGAACGTTTTGGCGGAGGGACATTTTGTTGCTACCTTTCTGGCGCAAGGTCGTTTTGGCACAGGGTCGTTTGGGCGCGAGCGCCAAAATGTCCTTGCGCCAAAATGTCTCCGCGCCCAAATATCTCGTGCCAAAACGGTGGCGCCAAAATAGTACGTACCCGTTCGTGGAGGGGGAGATACAGGAAGACAGGAAGAAAATGAAATCGATGAACAAAACTAATCTGAAATGCGATGGTTTCATTACCAGAGTTATTGTTCTTAATTTATTGTTTATTTATGTTTATTGTAGTGTATGATTTGAAAATAAAATCGTCATTCTTACATGAAGAGTTATAAAAAATATTCAACGTATGTAAATTTACGGGCCGCAAAGCGGGCGGGATTTGCCAGTGTATATATATAGTCCACCCAAAGAAATAACTGATTTATGCGTTTTCAGAAAATGTAACCTTACTTTTTCGTGTTGTCACCGCACAATCAGGAGTAATTCAATAACTAGACGGTGTTTTTTTCGCGGTGTAGTGGCATCTGTATCCTTAGATATCTGGGCAATAATTGGTTGATAGGTCCGTAGACAATCGTCTAATAGTGTATAGTTTATGAAGGATTAGCTACGCGAGCGTGTTTTTTTTCAATTCGTCGCGACATCTGTAACTCGAGTTTGGCAGACATATTTCACATAGACACTGTAGAGTTTTGGTTTACGAAGGATTGGCTACTTTATGGCGAGGTACCTTATATTCGTAATGCCACCTGTAAGTGAAGTCAGACAGGTACGACGTAGACACTAAGACGAATTTTGATGAAGCTGCAGCGACACCTACAACTACATGCCGCTGGATAGTGACCAGCCAAGGAACATATAATCGCCATTCTATCGTGTCGGCTAGCTTGCGGCGAGATAAGCACAGAATTTTTTTCGTTTTGCAAAACACAAATTGGCTGACCTGCCGTGAGCTATTTGTTAGAAAATAATTCATGTATTTTACATAATCTCATTTTGTCGGTCGTAACTACGGTTACCTAGATCATTAGTCTAGTCAATAGATGGCCCCTTTATGGTTAACAGTAACATCTGAAATAAAGATCGTCTAGACAGTGGCTAGATGAGAGCTAGGTTGCAAAACATGTGGAATAGTTCTAACCCATCGTGAGTCTAGCATGAGATAGTTCGTATGATATCGACTGGTCGAGCCAGTGATTGGGAGGTACCTCAGCTAGGCTAGCTCAATTTCTGCTCGGGTATATCATCACGACGGTATTAAAATAAATGTTAGGCTTACAAAGTGTACCTAGTCATCTCCTAGCTTCAGCTAGGCAGTAGCTAGCATATACTTTTTGTAACGAAAAGTCAAACTCATCACTGTCTAACCGAGAACTACTTTTCTAGATAGCCCCTGGCTAGCCGATTTGTACAGCTATTACAGTATACTGTACTGTATTTTTGTATTTGAGAAAGGATCTTTTATTCTTTGCCCATAATCGCACAGACTCAACACAATTTTTACATACCAAACTAGGTATCCAGGGCTTGGCGTTTGTCGGCAGTGGAAACCCAAAGTAGTTCAGGTATGCTTTTTTCATGAAGTCCGCACGTTCAAACGGAATTTTGTGAACATATATTCTCCAAAAATAATACAAAACTGCCAGGAATATTTGAATACATCCTTCTTGAGGAAGGCAAATAAAATGTATACAGAAACTAGTTTAGTTATACCGCTATTGATAATAATTATCGACTACTCTATCAAATTTAAGACGGTACTCGTATCTCTCTATCTACTAACCAGGTTAGTGCGTTTTTTTGGGTTTGGGGGGTACTTGGGAGCAATCGAAAGTAAATTCTCTATTTACAAGTTACATAACTAAGTAAAAATCGAGGCTGCTACAAAAAATCTGAGGGTAAATTCGAAATCAGTGCACCCAAATTAATAAACAACCGTAGAAAAATATCATGTGACAACAAAAAGGTACGATTTCGTTTTTCCGTGTAATTATTCATGATCAATAATTTTATCAAACTCACTGCACGATTGAAAAAACCAATTTTCGAGTTGGTCGAATCGACCAGCTCGATAATTGCATCGTGACGTCTCCAATCATTTTGTTCTTCGTTCCCAATTACCACAAACTCGACAGTTGAGAAAAATGCCTCGTGTGAAATAATTAGCACTATTAACAAAGGAACGCTTGTAGTACAAATTCGACTGACATAGGGCAATAAGTGATCAGCAACTTGAATTGGCATTGGTCACGTGATTACTTTATCTTACTCGAGGGAACCCCCAAAAAAGAATCCAAAGTGGACGGAGATATTGAGATTAATTCTGAAAAGACATTTCGATTCCCGAGGCTCGAAACTTATTTTCGCACGACCTATTGGTGTGATTCAAAATCCAACTTGAATGCAAGCTCAGTCTGAAATTGTAAGGCACGATTGATAAGTCTGCGCGCATCAGAACCACAAAGCATTGAGCGAAAAGAATTGAGAAAGTTTGCAATGGAGGGAAGAATGAGTATTTGTTAATAGAGGGAATACGAGAATGAGCTTTTGCGTGATAAAGTTATCCCGACCCACTTCTTCGAAGCTTAATTAATCTCGTATCTAGAGAAGGATGAAAAAATAAAAAAAAGAGAGAGGGACAGAGAGAAATTGGGAAAGATAGAAAGAGCGAGAGAGAGAGAGAGAAAGAGAGAAAGGCAAAGAGATAAAGATAGATAGAAGCATAGCTAAATCGGGCCAGTTTCCCTCACGGAATTCTCGTTTGTTCGAGGGCGAAGGTCGTTCTGAGAGCTTTCGTGTTCGCAAAGACAAATCGCCGGAAGAGCGCTTGAATCCGTTTCACCGTGATAACTGACACGGACAAAAGAATCCTGAAAAACGAAGCAAAACGAAAAAAGGAAAAGTAAAAACGCTTTGTTACGTAGCCAAAAAAGGTACGTGTCACTCGCAAAAGGGCACGAGTTTTAAAACGTGATTTATGTATATATAAAAAGTTACGTCGATACTAATTAACTGAGCGAGAATGATAGCATGCATCACCTTTGTGCGTGGGCGACCGTGTATGCATGTGTGTTTGTGCGCGTGCACGCCCGCGTTTTCAGACGTACATATAATCCGCTTTGTTTTTAGCCTTGGGACTCCTGACGTGGCGCAAAAGCTTGAGGAAGCCTATCACTACGATCCATTTTATTCGTGTACGAATGCAATTTGCGTGTCCTAAGATTCCGAGCTTCCTCTTTGTAGGCATTGATTTCTCATGTAGCTTTCCGTCAGAAAGCTTTTTCTATGATTTTGAATTTTACTGGAAAGATTTACTAGAAAAGTTCCATTCTTCTCATAGAAACATGTATCTTAGTAGAATTATGTATTACGGTCGAAATTTTGTTTTAATAGAGTACTGTCAATATTGAAAAAAAATTATGTATATTATTTAATTTTCCCAAGCATAACCAGATGCAACTCCTTAAAGTATTACTAGAAGAGCCGACGAATGAAAAATTAGTAAAACAAGTAGGGAAAATCGTGGATTTAGATTTAGATCATGTCAGGCATGTTTAGCCTTATAAATAGTTAATGCAATAATAAATAAAAAATTAAAACGTTAATTTTCTATCTCCAACCATAATTGAAGTCATATTGGACGATATTGCTATGTGCTTGACTGACGTTTTGTCAGTCTGTGTATATTTGTTCTAACTATCAAGACGGTAATGTTCAATTTTCAAATCTCATTGATACGTTCGGATACTCTTATTATTATTAATTATTTACAATGGCTGCTCATTAATTCATAGCTGAAATAAGTGTTTCACAGTTTTATAAATAGAGTGCCAAACGCAACATTGAAGTGTATTTGTTTGAATATATACATATTTTGTAATTATTAATGTTCAGAAAAGCTGTTTTTCCAAAAGACACCTCATTAAATTCATATGTTTGTAACTACTAAATTATTTAATGGAAAATAGTAGAACAATTTTTAAACAACTGTAGAAAAAATTGTGGAATTATAATTGCATCAAGAATTGTAATACCTTAAATTTTCAAGACTTCCATCGATTTTTTAATACCCTTCCAGTAAAGCATTGAACCTGTCCTTCACATGTTAAGGATAAGTATTGACATTGCACCACCGTCACCCCAAATAATTTACTATTTTGACGGCTGTAGAGCGTCTCCCTGAAAGTTGCGAGCTCAATGTCGCCAGGAATTCAAAACTGTTCGGAAGGATTTAACTTGCGTGGGTTGGAAGTAACCAAATTGGTTTTCCAAGGTCTCGGGCGGGAGCTGAGAATGGGGAACTGTTGAAAAAGTTGGGGATGCCTGAATGCGTCTTGATTACTCCAAAACTACCCTCCCTCCGGAACTAATAATCAAAGGAGCGTGACGGCAACTTCATAACACGCAAACCGGCCTTCGTTTCGAAGCTTTGTTGTGAAAAGCGATAATTACAGTCATGTATGTGTCAGTGAACAAGCTGTACTCGCACTGTTGCATTTCTTTCATCATTTCGAATTGCACACTCAGGTGCGAAGGTTTTAACGTCAAATATCCCCTTATGCTCGTGTGTGTACATCGTATTTATGATCATGGCGGATGATTGATATCTGGCCCCTGGGTTCGTGATCGAACGCGCAGTTAAGGCTGCAACTTGCAGCTGTACGTAAAATTTTATCAACTCGTATATCTGAGTGCAACGACGGTAAAATATTTAACGTTTCGGTGACGTTGGACGTGGAACAGTGTCAAGGTTGGAGTGGGTGGATAGCGTTATGAGGGAACGCGCAAAAAGGAATGTAAAAGCAGAGCAATGGGTAAAGGACTTCCGGTGTTGGAGTAATGAAGATCGGTAAAGAGAAAGGGGAGGGGATACTAGTGGTGGTAAAAAAAAGACGAAATATGCATCCGCAGAGACCAATGGCCATTATGATCATTAGAAAATCGATGCATGATAGAATGAGAGAAAAAGAAAGAAAAAGCAAAAGTAGAAAGCCGTACCTAGCGTGATTAAGAAAGGGGATTGGGTGGTATATAAGTATAATAGCTAAAGCTCGAGAACTTTTCGAACTCAAGCCACGTACACGTACGGTCGGCGATGAAACGCTCACGATAATTTCTATGGCTATAAAAATGGTGTACCTCGCGTTTGTAGCCCAAGGGGCAATAGGCACTTTGACTAAGCCTTGAGAACATGAAAGTTTTGCGGGTATATCTATAGGCGTATCCAAACAAACTTTTGTACAGAACGAAACAAAAAAATATCCACTCACTCAACTAATTACGAGCAAGGTGTTTCCTTCGGAAAGTAAAATTTCTTGAGCGCTTCTTTTGTCTGCTGAATCTGTATTGGATAACTATATAGAATTTTCTTCTTTTTGAGGTAATCCTGGATGAATATTAAAAGATCAACAGAGGTCTTAAAAATTCGAAGGATAATAGTTCTTAAGGGTATAATAAGACATGGATTATTTTATAATTGTTCACTAATTAATAGAGTAGTGAAAAATATAAGAATTCAACAAGCTTACTTATGGAAAATAGCTTCTGAGGACGTTAATGATTGCGAAACGAATGGAACTAAATCGCCGGAAATTCTGAAATTAAATGATTTTACCAAACATTGATTTCAACGGTGAATCAATCAGTAATCATTGGAAAATTTAATATGTATTAGATAGGTTCTAGAATTCGATCTAGAATATACTGATTTCTATATTTCGATCTAGAATATACTGATTTTATTGTTTCAAACCCGCGACGAAAAACATGAGCTCGGTTACTAAAAGATTTGAGATTTTTGTTGCTAAAATGAATATTAGCCGAGCTTAAATAAATAATTTCAGCGAGAAAACGGTTTATTTTAGAACATTTACAATTTTTGCCTTATCAGATGAACCCTCTATTTGTCTTGAATCTACCTCTGCGAATGGGCGTGCGCCATTTCTAGTGGAAAGTTATAAGAATGTCGCGGAAACGACTGTCTACAGAATCCAAACGTGATCCTGTCAGGAACTGGATAAACACGGAATTTGCGTATCTTTTGATAAAAGCGTTTTATACCACAAGAATCAAGGGAAAATAAGGGAAATAATATGTCACCAAGTTATGATGAATTCGGGCAGTACGTGGTCTTCTAATCTTACCCAAGTATATGTTCCTCATGATTTTTCAGTGGTCATCCATAACTCGAGGATTTTTTAATTTATTTGTGGCATCGCATCTTAGATCTTTCCTTAAATTGTTTTTGTTTGGGCTTCTTTCCGTTTATTTTCAGGGAGCTAGAAATTATTTTTTTATAACTACATATTGTTTTATAATTATTTATATGTATATTATTATTACTATATATATTTTTCATCATTATTACATAAACAATTATAAACAATCGTTTATGTATTATTTTTATTATACATATATTAGATAATCTTAAAACCTAAGCACTGCATAAGCATCCCAAACATTCCCTTATGTCCGCTTATGTCCAATGGCTTATTGCAAATACGAACGAGCTGACTTATCCGAGTGCTCTTCACTTGCATTAAAATGGATTCAGCGAAGAAACACTTTACTTGTTGGATATATGAGTTTATTTGGGTCACATTACCACAATTACGACTGCGATTCAGAATACATTTTCTAACGTTTATGTACTTAAATTTCGAGCTTCGTCAGCGAGGTCATTCTATTGCGTCAGTAATTTCAACTTTATGATCGAATAAATATTCATTATACAAGAAGTTTTGCGAATATTTTTTAACCGTTGCTCGGACCGAACAATAAACAAAAAATACTCGTTTTCAGGTATTAATACACGAAAAAACAAATTTTCGGTCTTGGCGTTAATTACAAAATATACGGCGAATTAATTACATTTACGAATGGGGATTGGGTATTTAAACTTCGTTGATCTTGAACCTTATATTCCACCCTTTCTGCTGGTTTCACCCGTATAATTATTTTTCTACTCTCTCCTCACCATTTATACTTTCCCCTCCCCTCCCTCTTCTTTTCCCTTCAAACTCGAGATTATTTACGGAGCCACGTTTAAACACGACTTTATTTAAACTGCCTTTTCCTTTCAGTGTACGATCTCCTCGAGAAACTCGGTGGCTATTTACCACCGAGGCGTCTCGCTCCTGCGGATATAACGCCGCTGGTTTCAATGCTACTCGAGGTTACTGGTGCTCCACTCTTCGATCTCTACGTGGACGTTGATCTCTATGACCGTTCGAGAACATCTGTTTTCCTAGATCTGCCCTCCAAGTATCAAGCCGACACGTTCTTCACGGAGAAGCAGGTACACTGAAAATACCAATATGTACTAGAGTACACAATGTTTTACCTTATCCATTCACGTAATTACAAGCATGTGGATATATGTTCTCTTTTTTAAAAAATTATCCTTCGAAAAAGATTCAATGCTTTAGCTAATTTAGGGATTCGAAAATTATGGTTTATGAAAAATATACGTGTTATCTGTTTACAAAAATCTTGAGACAGCACGAAAAGATAGATAAATTATCACCCTGCGAAAAAGGCAAAGTGAGTAAAGTAATCGAAAAAGTAAAGTAAAATCTTGCAAGCGCACAAACAGAAAGAAAATATGTGAAATAATAATAGTAACAGTGTATTGCATATAACGTAATAAAAGAATTATTATATATGGAGCATTTCATGCCCATTTTACTTGGGATTAATACGTCACCCCTCCAATTTGACCTGCGTTTTTTTATGTTATGGTACTATCTCTGAAAGGCCCTCGAAAATTTTTTCAGATTTTTTCATAATTGCGTGTGTGCGTGCATGCTTGCGTGCGTGTGTGAGCGATTATTACTTAAAATTTTTATTTATATTGATTTCACAATATTTTTCATAAACAAAAAAGTAACGCCCAAGTTTAAAAATCGAAAACAGACCACAAATATTCTGTTTCACATATCAAATACTGTGAAGGTTGAAAAAAAGAGGGCACGCGATTCGTTTAGCCTAGAACACGCTATTTACAAAAAATGAAAGAGTTAAAATGAAAAAAAGTTAAAGAGAAAAAATATTACGTGACATCCTGTAGAATTGACCAGAATTGTTTCATATTTTTTTAGTATTTGTGTGTTTTGTGGGCTATTGATTCTATAACAATTTTTTTTTTCATTTTTCTTTTGCGATAAAAGCGCATTGTATTCCAAACGAAACGCGCGCCCACTTTTTTTTAACGCTCACAGTGTTTGATATGTGATACAGCATTTTCGTGATTTTTTTACGATTTTTAAATTTGGCCGTTAATTTATTGTTTATAAACAATATTGTGAGGTCAAATCGTTCCGAATAAATCGAGACGAATTCTCGAGTACCTTTCAGAAACAGTAAAATAACATAAAAAATCGCGGGTCAAATCGGAGAGGTGACGTGTCAAACCCATATCGAATCGGCATGGAATGCCCCATATATGTGTGTGTGTGTGTCTATTAAAAAATATTAGAGAATAGAGTTATATCCATTCGTTTATATATGACTCCTATCTATAGAGTCCACTCATATGTGACTTTTGGCCTACCAAGAAAAGCTGTTCTATTCCCGAGTTTAATGCTCCACTGCTGTGACCATTTTCTATTTTTTTTTGATCGTTCATTTTATTGATCATTCTCACTTTATTGCTTTTTTGTTTTTCCTTATAAAAAAGAACGTCGGAAGTTGAGGCTTGTTTGAGTGGCGCTCTCCTTCGGTGCACACAACTCTTGACTTGTTGATAAATAAAAATGTCTAGGGAGTGCAGGTCTCGCCCAATGGGACTCTTGGGTAGGAAATTCCTTTCGCAAGCTCCGTGATTTGTTTGTTCTTCGGTAAAGGCATAGGAGAGTAGGAAAACTGGGCAAGCTGGGCAAACTTCTCAAATTTACATACACGTTTTACGTCGACAAAGTTTGTTGAGCTTCGTGCTTTTCATCCGGATTTAGAACTATATGGTTGTAATTTTATATCAGTTGGTATTAAGGTATTATTGAATGGATATTGAAGAATCCCCAAAATCCTCGAATATTTGAGGGAGTCTAGTTCCTCATAAAATAATACCTAAGGTCTAGTTCTGAAATGATACCTAAGTGGTAGTTCTAGGTAGTTCTATACCATAAGCAGTTTTAAAATAGTACCTAAGAGGCTAGTTCTTCATCATATAATACCTTCATTGATTCAGAATTTGTCACTAATTAATTTAGTAGTCGTAAACGCATGAATCTAATATTATCTCTTATGGGAAAATAGATTTTGTAGACGCTGATGAATACGAACTGAATAAAACTAAATCAGTGGAAATTCCAAACATTATATCGGCAAAATTTACGAACAAACGATTGGTTAGGCTAAGTTTCAAATTGAAACTTATTTATTTTTATGATTAATTGAACAGGTGTCACTGCAGAAGTCAATATATCTTGTTTTACGATAATTAATGATAATTAAAAATTTATGAGAACGTATTAATTAAATTCCAAAATTAAGATTTTTTGTTGGCATCGCCTCGTTTAAGCACAAGCCAACATAGTCGAATTTGACTTCAATTATTATTGAAAGTGATAAATTAATATTCGTAAATGTTAGTTTATTATAAAATGATAAAATTATATTCTTATAAAATTTAGAAAAGAATTATTTATAATAAAGTTAAAAGGTATGTGTAAGGTTAAATATGTACCTTTGACATGATCTAAATTGTAAATGCACGATTCCCGTATTTTGGACTAACTTTTTGCCCACCTCATCCAGTAATACCTCAATTGATAAGAATCAAGTTCCCGCTTACTTTCTGAAAACTTCACATACGTTTAGGTTAACTTAAAAATCCAAAACGTTGAAGAAAAAAACGGGATTGTTCGGATTAACAGATTAATTAATTAAACTTGGTCAACGTAAATTAATTATTTATATAAAAACTTTAATATTTCAATTTAACAGAACATAAATATTTGGAGAGAAAATGTTTATAGATTTTTAAGATGTTAGCTGTTTCTTTTTATTCCAATAAAACAAGAATGAAAATAGTAACGATAAAAAAGTAGAATATTGAACATTTCAAATGGATTTCACACGAAAGTTCATGCATCTCTTAAAAACCATGCCTCGCATATTACTCTTCTCGTATATTGCTCCCTTTTAATTCATCGTGACTTTTCGGTCCATTACACACAGTGCGTTTATCAGACTGATTTTATGCGCGGTACCTTTTGCTTCTACAACTTTGCCTATTTTCTCGCACCTTTTAACTCGTGTGAAACGACTTGTTCGATGGAAAGGAAAATAAAAGAGGGAGAAGAATGAGAGATGTAAAACGGGTCTTAAAAGCGAATGCGCTTCGCACGGCTCAACAATACTTATTTTATTAATACGTTTTACGATTTTTTTTTTCACTTATTTAAGGTCGCTTAACACGAACGATCATTCAATTTTCCTTCAATGCTCGATATTGTTTCTCTCGTTTCGGCAAAAAGTTGAAAAATTCTATTTATCGAAGATGAATTATATAAAAAGTAAACAATTGCGTAAATGCTGAAGGGCGACGATGAAAATATATTTTTTCGCCGATGAATGTATTTTCGCTGTTCGTTAAACTTTGAAAAAAATCATAACTGTGGCCATAAGGGGCCGCTGGGGAGGGTGGAAGTCTATTCGAATTTCAATGGTGAATTACAGGAGTCTTGATCGTGTCTGCGGTATAATACGCGAACTTTTGTGTGCAGAAAAAAAAGCCCGAGGTGGAAAACGAGCTCGCGAAATCGTTTGTTGAAGCGTCTCAAGAGGAAAAGTAGAAAAGAGAAAGAGAACACGCAACACGCTCTCAGAGCACACATGCACAGGAATTTTACATTTGAGTGTGTACTTGCATACTTATTCATATGCACAAAGATGTCTGCACGTATTGAGTATGGGTTGCGCAGATGACTGTGTATGCACATTTTTGTGTCAGAGTGGGAGAGGGGGGGGGGGGAGAGTGCACATCTTCTCTGCGCACAACTTCAGGCACTGACATTTCAAGACCTTCGTCGCCAGTCCGATTTCTTCGCTTGTCTTCTGTACTGTAGAACAAATTGCCATTGGACGGAGATTCACAAGGATTCTTAAATAGTTGAGCACAGAAAAGAATACGAGCCATTCCCATTCTGAGCCTATTGTCTCTATCTCTTTCTTTTCTTCTCTCTCTCCCCTTCTCTGTTTCCCACTCACACTCTCACGGTCAGCCGCTCTCACTCCCATTCTCATTTTCAGTCCTCCTCCTTTTTTTCTCTACCTCATGGAACTTTTAGTGCGCCCTCCTTCTGCAGGATGCACAAGAAACCGTCTGGGAATCTCTTACCACACGAGGGACTAACCTTAAGACAAGGTATCTTCCAGTTTGCAAAATACAATAGGGCACCTTGTGTATCTGTGAACTCATTCAGTGTTACACCTGACAATGATGTTTTTCTTTTCGTCATTTTTTCCTGGCGAATGCTTTTTTTGCATCAGTCCTCATGAAAGAACAAAACAAAACTTGAGGGCACGTAGACGTTTATTAAAATGACTTTTTTGTACCGCAATCGCAGAGGCATGTCGAGAATAAGAGAAGAGATTGTGTTTTTGTGGAGCGTGCTAAAATTTAATTTTAATAAATTACAATATAGTTGATTTTTTTTTAATCTAAGTTTTATTTCCGGAAATCTAGCATTTCTCGGCCATTAGTCATTTGCAATTATACGGTGGAAGAATAACTGAAAAGAAAAATTATACGGGTTTTTAGTAACTCCTCAATTATTGCCACGAATTTGTTATCAACTCTGTACAGAAATAAATTTACCAAAAGAATAATATCGCCTTGAATTCAAGTCCAAGCAAATATATAACAGAGGGGTAAATCAGTGATTGACGTGATGGTGATTTTTTTAAATTCGCAGCTTGGTCCTATGTACGTGGTAATGGTTTAAAGGGTTTGGTGAGGGGTTGGTGGTAAATTCTAAAGGTATTACCGAGGAAGAACTAAAAGACAAGTGTCTTGATGAAAGCTGGTCGTTTCGTCGCTCGCTGGCGGAGCAAAAGCTTGGTGTAACCCAGTAGTCAGTAGAAGACCTCCGAAAAGAATATACTGGAGCCAAGAAGTCGGGCGTAGCCGGAGACAGAGCAGTCGGGGACCCGCCAGTATTTCCCTCTGCCTTTCCGTCTCTCTCTCTCTCTCTCTCTTTCACCCCAATCCACTTCATTGCCCTCTATCTCTTTCTCTCCCCATTTCACCCTTCATAACGAATGCTTCCGTACGTTGTCTGGCCAAGGGCCAAAATCGGGCGCCACCACAGCAAGGATCCCTCTAATTTCCGAGCTGCCATCTCGTTTCTTCTTTTTTCGCCGTCTCGGGTTCCCCTGACCTTCAAATTTAAAGACCTCCTATGTTTTCCCCCAGAAATAATACGTTGAATTCGTACTGCGTTTATTAACAATGAACATTTTTTTTGAGGGTTTAGCTGAAAGATACGTGTGCCATTGATAAATGTATTTAAAAACAACTCGATCTAATAGGATTAACAATACAAAATACTACGATATGTATAATATTTATATGATTTATATTTATACGCACAACATCCCTCAAAAACATAAGGCATCCCACAAGTTTTCTCTAAAGAAGTAAAAGTTAAGTCACGACAAAAAAATTAATATCCTGGCGAAAAAAATTGCGCATCAATTGACCAAATAGGAATTTTGAGCGGCCAAAGCTAGCTAGGTTTTCACTTGTTTCTTTTATTTGTGCGATTTTTGTTGTACCTGATAGCTGATTTTTAAAATGTCAGTTTTTCACGATTTCCGCACTTTGCAAGACCTCATGCTGGACTTTGAAAAATAGTAATATCAGTATTTAGCGATAAGATCTTTGGAAAGAAAACGTTCAGTTTTTATATATTTTTTGAAAAATAATTTACTATTTTTATTCGTACAGTTATCGATTTGTCTTGAAAAAACGACAAATTTCCAAATGGTGAGATTTCTTGAAAGAAATATATATATATATATATTTATATATTGGGATATTTTGTCTAACAGGTAAAATTTAATTTCATAATGTTGGATTTTGGATGTCTTTAATTATTAAATAGTCATAAATACTCAATACAAATGAAATTTTATTATTTTGAAGTCACCGAAAGTTTTGTAGACATTTTTTCGAACATTTCTTCGTATCTCTATTTTTGGTTAATGGTCAACAATTATCTCGTCAATTAACTGCCGTTACATTGAAACAAAGTTGTTTAAATAGCACAAGCAGAACGGGTGCAGAAGTGAATTTTTTAAGCAGTAGAATGTTTTGAGAATGCTAAGTCAACATACTGTTTATTAAAAAATGATATAACAGTGATATTATCACATCCCCAACGTTCATACCTGCCACGATGACATTTTTTATTCAACCGATAAAACTGTAATTCTAATGTATTCAAAATCAACTACTCGAAAATCAATTTGTATTTCTACATTAAAAAAATGTTTGAGCTAATATTTCGAATTTTCGATTGCATTCGATTCGAGTCATCTGTAAACGTTCTCTAAAACTCTAAACTCTCTTATTTGTATCATCTCATTGCATTCGACTAGATTTTCTTTTTGGCCTAAGTTTTCATGCCGTGTTACGACAGAAATCACGTAATCTCGAAATGACATCAGTTACGATTATATCGATCGTTCATTTTTCTCATTATTTCACGCGACTCGATAATTGATCTAGGATCGTTATCAGCTCGCTGTGCCATGCGATCTGGGACGTATATGCACGAATCTCAAATTATGTCGACTTTAATTTCCTTCCCGTACCGAGCACCACCCGTTGTCCTGACTGCCATTCTCACCCCGCCGCATATACCTGTCGTTAAGTACCCCGTCGCTCGAGCAGCCGTAGTTAGCAATCAGCGGCTATTTTCTTTCTTTATCTCCTACTTCCATGTACTCCGGTTTTTCGGTCTTTCTCTGACGACCCACCGAAATGAAAGTGAAATTACGACTGACTGTAGTTCAACTTTTTCACTTCAAGTACGAATGATATTAATACTTTAATGTAATTAATTGTACGCTGTCGGATAATCAAATCGCAAGAATGTCATAGCGATGTGCAAATGTTTTTCTACGAGTTATTATTATTAATATTGTTATTACTGTAGTTAACATGACTTTTCGTGACGTTAACGTTAACGTTATTATTTGTGACAAAAGTTGATATTTTTCTTGAATCTATTTTTCCGTTTTACATTTTTATATATAAATCAACAATTATAAACGTTCATAATGATAAAATAACAAATATGGTTATTACTGTAAATTTGATAATAAGTATCGAGTCCATTAAGATTGAGAATTTTAATGGAAAATATCAAGTCCGTTAATTTTACGTACTAATTATTGCATTTATGAAACTATCGAATTTTCAAAAAATAATGTGAATACGTGGATACTCGCGTGAGGCTGCAACGCGAAATCCCTACCATTATTTATACGTATATAAGTGGTATTATTTACCAGGCGTGTATGCAATATTACTTCAAAATTATCTGCCTTTATCTACGTTTGCATTGTACAGTTATAGGTGAACACGGGCGAATAAATTAAATACATACATATAAACTAATTGTAAGGTGTATGTGGTACGTGCTGGGCCCGCACGTACCAAGTACATACACACTGGCTTTGCATAAGTTACACATACACTTCCGCAAACACGGCAACCCACCACGTTACGTAACGTTAACGTGACCCGATAGTTGGCACGCTTTCGCCTTGTTTGCCCAAGTCGAGCAAACTTTTACTTCGTACGAACGCATTTGGCATACGTTTTTTCTTTCTTTTCACCCCGGCCTGGCTGTTTTCCGCTTCGATCAGTTATGCGAGCGAGAAAAGGGAAAAATGTATTCCTCATTATTGCTCCTCTGTACAACGGAACAAAAAACGACCTTTAGCAAAAATGCTGGCAAAAAATATTCGATTCGATTGAAATTCCCTTTTTTTGTTGAATATTCTCACGATATAATTTAGGTCGTGGTTCATTCAGAAGTCGTCCGAATTCAGGCATTTTTATATTCGACACGAAACCAGGGGCCGAAATGGATTTCAATTTAATTTCCTGCTTTTTGTCGTATGGTTTTACTGGAAGGGTATTAAAAAATAGCCAACATTCATGAAAATTTGAGGAATTATCGTTCTTGATAGAATAATAACATGTGAATTATTTCAGAATATTTCAGTAAATTATTTTTGGTTGCAGAATCGATACTGAGAAATCACTAAAAGTGATAAAAATATTATATCATCAAGATTTCTGATTAAGAAAATCATTAGGCTAACTTTCAAATAAATAGGTAATGTCGTAGAGTTTGCCATGTAATTTATAAAACAACGAAGATTTATTCATCAGCAATCCTTGGAAAATTTAGTTGCGAATGTGGGTTTGTTTGTGTAACAATAAATTTGATAATAATAATCTGTTGATAATCATTTTGTCTTTAGAAAATTGTAAAGGATGTAAAATCATTGAGAAAATCTCAGTCAAGCACATGCAAATTTCATCGAGTTTTACTTGGGTTATTATTGAAAGTGGAAAATTTACATGTCTATGTGTTAAATTACTATTAAGCTAGCTATTTTTAAAGCTAAACAAGTAGATCGTGACCTATATTTATAATTGTTGATCTACATTATTAATACCTTATCGTCTTTTTTCCTTGAAGGAAATCTTTTTTAAAGGAATTTAGTTTGAAAAGATATCATAGTTTGCTGTACTTCTCAGCCATCTAATCTCAGCTATATCGTGTCGATTGCGCTCCTTAAATTAATGGAATGAACAAGATCTCAAACAAGTGTGTTTGTTTCGCAGGAGGATGGTCCAAGGTGGCGTGAAGATTATCCGAAAGCCGAAGGGCGAAGAAAACGATCTAACCCAGCTGAGAGCAGGGCCTACACATTTATAAAGGTGAGTACATGTGAATCAACTATCAAATTTATACGGTGAAAAACGCATTTCAAAAATTGTACTCGATTAAGTAAATTGTATTTCGTCACGTGACGGATTTGAAAAACATAATTTCATACTGGATGCACGTTGGGTGTACCCACCAATCCGTTTGTAAGTCCACTTATTTACCGATGCGTTCTATTCTCATTCCGTCTGACCAAATCGCGCTTTACCTACTTGAGAAGTCAGAAGCAGACCGTTCCTGGATGGCTTATCCACTTTAACTATCGGATATGCAATTTTTCATTCAATTAGTACTGCATTATGAATCGAAAAAACGTCGAGCCCTTGTTACAATAAGTTCGAATAGAAAAAAAGTCGTAAAGTAAAAAAAAAAAAATACGTGCATGATAAAATCGTAGTAGAAAACATTGGCAAAATATTCTGGTGGGGGATCATTCAAAATGGACGTATGAGTCATGTGATATCGATAAAACTAGTAAGCTCCACTTCATGGAGATTCATGAATTATTCTCGTCGGCATGGTGCACGTCACGCAATCATAATATTTTTTCCGTCTCTGGACAACGGCGATAATAATATATGGATCGATAAAATGTAATTTCAAAATGTTTCTATGGAAACAAAAGAGATTTCCAGCTTGGCTCAAAATGATATCTGGTATTAATACATTGATGAACATAAGCCTTTTTTTTAAATTTTTTTACTAAAGCCCTGTCTGACTATTTTATTCGATAACTACTGGCATATGGCGTTGCACTCCATTCAACGCTTTTCGTTGTAAGCTGACAGGTTTTTCTACTCAATGGCAGCTTTGTTGGAGATTTGTTCACGTAGGAAATTGTTTTGTACTTTCCCCCAAGCTGAAATTTTTTATATTAATATACGAGACGCCAACGTAAAAGCAAAGCCTAGCGGTTTTTCGGTCATAACCGGTTGCCAAATCCCGAGCTATTTTTCATCGCCATGCTATTCCAGCTGTATCGCGAACTCGCATTCTCGTCCAACCGACCGAGAATGTCCGTGGTTCGAGGCTTTTTGCGATATACGTTCCAGTGGAAAAACCTTACAAACATATGGGGTATTCCAAGTTCAGAGAACGACTCCCGATACTTCTGAACAGTACTAGGTCTTTCGTCTTTTGTCACAATTTTCGAACTTTTTTTTCCGGTTAGTCACAGGCTAGAAAACAATAATCTTTGTTTAATTCTATAGATATATAACCTTAGTTGTCAGCACGCGGTTATAATGCGGCTTAGTACGTCCTCCGTGCCTAGCACCATTGACCTGGGCTAATATTTGGATGGGTGACCGGTCAGCCTTCCCATGCTTGCATAGCGCAAACTTCAAGAGCAACGCTCCGGAACCACTCACAGAGAAATAACGAGTATTATGTAAAAGTTAAATAGATCGGGTCTTCGAGTGACAGGTGAAAGTCAAGAATCAGTAGAGAAAAGTATAATTTTGTAGCTGCAACGCTGCAAAATCTTGAAATATTTATTTGATTGTTTCAATTATTTAAACTAATCTCAGTTTTGCAGAACTTTTCAATCTATTTTCTTAATGTTTATTAGAATAGTTCTACCATAGATCGCAAAAATAATTGAATAATAGTTTAAGTGAGAAATGAAAAGTGAAGACGGAAATCACAATAATAAATGGCATAGGCTACTCAGTATTTACTGTATTTAATTTATTCCAATAATTCTTTGTCACATGAAATAAGAATTGTTAATTCGGTCCCGGTTTTTCCAGCACCGCTAAATATTTACGAAAAAAATATTAGAAAATAATTTTTATTTAGGGAAATCCTTTTTTATTTATAATTTATTGTTCAAATTAATTATTCAATTGAATCATCAGTTATTATTTATTTATAAATATCGTTTCATTAAATAATATTAATAGTAATAACGATGTCTTTTTTAAATTATTATTCGATTAAAACGCTAGTACACAAAGGCAGCGAAAATACCCGATTGGCCTGAGATACCGAATATGTAATGACAGGGCTGTAAAAAAAAGTAAAGAGAGAGGTGAATAGTACAGGCACCGGAGTTGGACCACTTATTTCGTATACGTATAAACGGCTCCGCTATAAATCCGTACCACCCGCAGTAACTAATAAACTCCAATTTTTGTTCCTCTTCCAGTACTCCACCACTCGTTTCTCTCTTTGCTTTCTCATACTACCTCATGCAGAGGAGGATTTTCGGTGCGTCTCTGTAACCATAGGCGAATTGCTATGTTTCCACGAAATTCTTTAACACCTATGACCTATAAAGATGAGGAGGTACAAAAGAATCCAGCAGGAGAATAGCCAAGCTGATACACTTAGCTGTGATTTGTAGAAGGAAGTGTTGCATTTGTGGAAGAAAGGATTTCATTGAACAGCGATTCAATTTCATAAAAAGAATGATCGCAGTAACGAAAGTTTATTTGCGGACGTATCATTACACTTGTGACATTTTGTTCAGCTTATTGTGGGAAATATGGCTCACAATGTGGGTGAAGTATCAGCGTTTAACGAATTGCAGTTGTCGTAACATAGAACATTCACATTCCCTAATATGAGGTTCGTAATTAAAGTAATCGAAGTTGATGGTTCCAAAATGACAGGCTATTCTCAATGGCAAATGCAGTCAGCCATGTGCGACGACGTTTTGTTGAACCTCTTCTATTGGAATGGTCAATAGTGCCCTGGCTTCGTTCCTAGTTTGTCAGAGGAGGTAGATGAATGAATACTGTTAAAGCTAAATGAATGACATGCCAGAAAGGTTCGTCTCGATTGAGGAGAACTCCACATCGCCATTTATGAAAGGAGAAACAGCGTAAGATTCCACATCGGGGAGTCGTTGCGCGACCAAATATAACTAATTCAAATTGGTTGAACCGTCAGTCAACATTGACTGTGAGGTTTTGCCTCATCAAGGCACCACCTCTAATCTGCCTCTAGTTTCTTGTTGTCCAGGTTTGAAAACCGGATATGCTAAAGTACCTAACGAACAAACAGAGTCCTAACTCAATAAGCTGTCGAGTCCCTTCAACATGCCGATAAGTTACCTTAGACTAATCATGAATGATTTACTTATCGTTGAATTATGCCTACTGCATGAGTCTTTACTACAATTAGTTTAGGTGAAGTTGAGTTAGGGGTACTACAAAATTTACTAACAGAAGCTATGCTGCTGCGCAGCATGAATTCTTATCGGGATAATTTCTGATTTCGGTGGATGGCTCTAAAAATTTCTTCATGGATGTTTTTGATTATTAACAAATCGATAATTCCGTAAATCTCGGCGAGCTGTAAACTTCAGCAGCCACTTGATGACCGTGCTAAATTCATATGTTTATAAATACTAAAGAATTCCGTGAAAAATTCTGTACTAATTCATGTATTAGTATTCATCATTACTCTTTCAAGAACTGTCGTTCCTCAATTCATCATAATTCTATCAAGAACTGTCATTCCTAAAATTCCTACGAATATTTGCGATTTTAAAAATATCTATCCCGAACATCTTCAATCTGTAAAAATCCAAATAAGATTCAACGCAGCGTAGTGGAGTTCAAGTAAGCATCGCTGTGAAACTCTAACCCCGATGAATCCCAACAACGATCAGGATGAAAATGGGGCAGAGATAAAAGAAAAAGAAAGGGAGAACGCAAAGGACAAAAGGAGAATAGGAAGCTGGATATACTAAGACCCCCTTTCCAGAGTGTAACCACTGACGAATATGGGGTAGCATTAACCGCAACCGCAAACATGCCAGCGTGATTTTTCTTCAACACTATTCCCTTCTATTACCGTGGTACATCCACACAACCAAAAAACAGCTATACGTTGGCACCGACGGATTGTACGTTCCTAAATAACATCATGTTTCGTAGAAAGTGAAGATGGCGGTTCACGGGTCCGAAATCCATGAGATACTTCAATTTTGATCTGCGAATTAGTCATCACACGAGAGCGTGTATAGGACGGAAACCGAGCTATTGTGCGATAGTGGATTGACAAGTGGGTCAAGAACGCGGAAGGGGCACACATATTGTAGGAGTAAGATCCTTGCTGGGACAATGTTACTTCCGCAGTCGTTTTCGGCATTGCTGTAGTATAATAGATATATATATATATATATGCGTGGGTATGCGCGTGTGTGTATACATATATACTTATAGACATATACACATCTATGTATGTGTTTATATAAGTTACGACGTGTGTGTGCCCTGTGATCTCCAACGCCGCGGGACCGTCGAATGTAAATTCCTGGTGAAACGTCGCCTGGAAATTTATGGCTCTGATGTGTCTAGGTTAACCAGGGGACGCCGAGAGTGGGAGAGAAAGAGAGAGAGAGAGAATCCTCGTGGTGAAGCTACCCTTCCGACCCCATATGCAGGTATCCTGTTCCAGCCATACGCCATACATTGCATTTTGGCGGTTTCACCAGAACCCTCGGGAATTCTACTAATCGAATGTATGTCTAGAATGGGTTGTTGAAAATGGACTAAACCAGCCATCGAACCGGCATGTCTAGAATGGTCTAACAATCGAATCGTGGCAGTTTCGATCGTTAAGTGGTCACACATCTGGTTGGTCATAGGATCAACATCATGTACGCAAAATCCATGGAACACTCTTTGATGAAATATGATTACGAGTATATATATCACGCGATATCGAACTTTGCGATGAGGTTGAAAATCAAAACGCGGACAATTCAGGTTATTGCGAACCTATCTTTTTTTAGTTCTTTTGCATATACATGTGCTCTTGCAGGCTATTTACTGTTTTTCAAAATGTTAATTGGTATTAGGAAACAGTTGTGCGATCACAGAGGGGTTATTTTGTTATATTACAATATTTGTGTAATTAAATATTTTTATTTATTCAATTAGGTGATTTATTCATTGTGTTATCTTCTCTGTCTGTTTGTTTCTTTATTATTTAGTTCTGAGCTATGTTCATTCGAAGTTTCCAAGTCTCCAGCTTATCCGAAAATTAGTTTTGTGAAATCAATTGATTTCTTGAAACTAACTATTCGTCTATTTATTAAATCTAACTATTTGTCTATTCGGTACAAATTTCACAACTGTGACATTTGTGAACGAACAGATAAATAAGAAAGAGAGTTAAGTGGTACGTGATAAAACAGGGCGAACTTTTAATAAATGAATGCGCATTTGAAATCACTTTTATAATTAGTCGAACCAAAACTAAACGATTTCGATAAAGTATCCGTTTCCATATGAACTTGAATTAGGAAGATCTTATGATTTTAATTTTTAGTTTTTATGCCATCTATCTATTAATTTTTAGTTGATAGATAATTTTTAGTAGAAAAAATAATTTTTCTTTTAATTTGAATAAAATGTATATATTGTAAAAAGTTGAAAACGCTCATACTCTTTGGATATAAAAAAGTTACAAAAAAAAATTGAAAAAGCAAGTAACGAACATTGGTTCTATTGAGTTGACAAGGTTTTCAGAGCTGATTTTCGTGCAGTGTGTTACGAAAACCCCATCGGGCTTCATTTTGCCTTCTCCTTCGTTCGTTGTTAACTAAGAAAATGCAAGACGTCGAATAGCTGGCGGGGACGCTTGGCTATTCAAGTAACTCGGAATCTACTTAGAGGCGTGAAGAGAGAAGCGAGTTAAACGAAGGTAGAAACACCCGAGGACAAACTTTTTTTTACGAACTTTCCTTGCATCTTTACACGAGGACAAATTGGTGAAAATTTTGACCAAGATGTTCCCCTACGTCATATCGAAATTATAGAAGAGGTGAGTGCGAAAGAGTGTCGGAAGACGAGAGTTCGTGACTAATGCACGAGGAACACTGCGAGAACGTAGTTTAATTCTTTGAAAAAGTACGGTTTTTCGTTTTAACTATTTTTGCACTTAATATTTTTTTGCCACGATCAGCACATCTCGTGGACTTTGATATCAACAATGTTCGTTTGTGTATCTAATTGTAGTAGGTTGTTGTTAAAGTTTAAATTATATTCACGTCAAATATTCCTTGAGCCAATATCAGGGTTTTTGGGGACTTTGGTTTCAATACTGTTTATTTGTGCACTGAATCTTAGTATGATGTTCTAAAAGTAGTATGGAAGAGTGGTTTTTAAACTTAAAAACGTTTGTTTTTGCCATCATCAGGGATTAGCCAGGTTCTCTACGTTCCGTAAGACTTTTGTAATTCGCTATCTGTAAAAGCGATATCTAACGCTTATTGAACCTGCTATCCTGTAGTCGTAATTGATGGTTATAACGCGTTGGTCAGTTCTTTCACTTTCAATACACGTTCATTTTCTGTGTTGGATTTATGTCTTGTAATAAACGTTTTGCTCTACGATGGTTCGTGCAATTTTTTTTTCTGAAATTTCAGAAATGAACGCGTCTACCATTGGTTTCGTTCTTCTTCACGTGTATGGGTATATATATAGACATATATACGTCCTTTATCAGTTGCGCCAAATATTGGAACTCCCATCTCTCTTCCCCCTGAGAGATCTCCAGAGACGATAACCGTGAACCTTATGTGCCTTATTGAATTTTCCAATGGTATCTTTTTCTATATAAAATTGGTTTGCCAGGTGAAATGAAACCGTTGCTAAAGTTCACTGGAATGTTTATAACAAATGTGGGGTCAGTTGCTGCGAGTAAAGATGCAATAAACGATTTGTTTTAATTTTCAGTATTGCTTCATTGTTTGTAAGGCATCATTGGTGAACACCATCGAGCGAAACGTTAGTTGAAAACGCGGGAATTGTGGATTTACAAGTCTAGATCGTATCGAGCATATTTAGCCTTATAAATAGCTAATTTAATGATAAATTAACACTTGCAGATGTTAATTTTCACTATCAATAATGATTCAAGTCAAATTATAGGACATTGGCATGTGACAATTGAGATTTTCTCAGTGACTGTGCATCTCTCCCAACTGTCCAAAGAAATTCTCAATTGTTGAATTTAATTAATTAACTTAGCTCAAACGATCGCTTGATCGTCAATCTTGGTGATACAATATTTTCAGGATTTGCGACGATTTAGTTCCATTCGTTTTGCAACTTTTAACATCTGCATAAACTGTTTTCAAGTGATCGTATTAAATTCATATTTTTATACGTGATAACTGCATCACGATTCCGTCGAGAACTATCATTCCTCAGATTAAAAAAAATTAGGATGTTTTTATAATCTATTCAGTAATATTTTAAGTTTGCTCGACATAATATATGATTATCTTCGTTGTTGATACTTCTGGTTATTTCCATAATTCGAGTTTGTTTGGATTCTTCCGATTGCGTGCCAGGGACTGGACACGCGAATCTTCACAGTTCACTCAATATGCTCATTGTACTAAATATTCGAACGGTGTATTAAGCGAAATTCAACGGTGCATTGAGTGAAGTCTGTTCGATCAACTTGCGGGGGGACAACACCGATTATAACAATAACATCGGAATAATATAGCAAATGAACGGAAAATAATATACAGAGGAACGATACGAATCTACTACTGCTGATGTGGCATTATGTGTGGTATTGAACTGAGCCTTTCGTTTTCACATATGCCCCGAAATAAAGTGGTGCATTTTTGAGGCTGCCTGCATAATTGAACATTTTTTTTTATCGATCAGAAAAAAAAAATTAATTATAAGAGCATAAGTAGTCAACTCAGTTTCCTGATAGGAAGTAGCTATTCTTTATATCATATTTTTAATCAATGTTCATTTTTATTGAAAATTTTATTTTTTACATAATATTTTTAATTTATTTTTATTAAGAAGAATTGTTAGACTGATCCATTGGTAAAGTGGGTAAAGGCTTGCCAGCGGATCCGGTGGTCCCGGGTTCAAACCTTAGTGGCGGCCGAAATTTTTCTTTGAACATTTTTCGATGAAAGTCGTTCCGTGGCCGGCAGGTGAACTTGGGACCGGCTACACCGGCAAATGTTTTCCACAGTTTCCCTTTGCCCGTGCTAGAAATTGACCAGTGAATACCGTACAGAAGTGGAAAAGTGAGCAGCGACCGCAAAGGTGGGTGTGAAGAGTCAAGCGTAAATGAAAAAGTCGTGGTAGAAACGAGAGATACAAGGAAAAACGAAAAAGACAGTCGGGAAACACGTAAAAACCCCGCAAGGGTGTACGTCTTAAAACTGTAGGAGAATACACAAAAAAAATAGGAATTATAATTTTTATTGGGTGCTTATAAAAATTCTAATATTAATAAATATATGGAAATTCTAATATAAATAAATATATGGAAATTCTAATATAAATAAATATATGGAAATTCTAATATAAATAAATATTATAATTTTTATTAGGTTTCTCATGTTCTGTATATAAAAATGCTTGTTGTAGATATAAGCTTGTGAAAATGAAATAAAATCGAGCAACGAACAATTCCACAAGATACTTCTGAGCTGTGAGATAAGGTGGCATTAAATATTAAGCTTATATTACACTGAACAAAAAAATTCCCTATAAGTTATAAACCCATGGATGTATGTTTATGAAACTGTAAAATGTGAAACGTTAGAAAATGAGTAATCTGAACGTTTTACTTTCGGGATTTTAGATGCAAAGTAGGATATCAATAATTGAATTTTTATTTCTAGGGTTAGATGTGAAATAGAGTATCATTAAATGATATCATAAATGTAACGAAGTCGAAAGAAAAACTTTGGAAAACTTGTAAGAAGAATCATGGAACGCACCAGCGAAAATTTATTTATTTCACGTTTGTGTCACGAATAATAACAAAATATCAAGCCACACGAAAAAGGATAAAGATTTCTACTATTTTTTTGACCGACAGCCTTCAGCTGATGGTTTGATACCTGAATGCGCGACAGCTTGTGTGTATACACATATATTGGAATCGTACATACACATATAGTATGCCCATACAATTGCCGGAAGTGCTTGTGGTTGTCGGAGTGATGTCGCTTGAGCGCAACGTCAACGCCTCGTTAATTAACAGGGTGACGTAAAATGGTTAAAGGGAGAAAGAGCCTGGACATACATGCGCTATAAAATTTTGCTCGATGTAGGTGATATCGGGTTCTCCCATTATCGGCATTTCATACCTAGCCTTCATCATAACGACCACCCCAAAAACCCTTTAATCGATAATAATTGAAATACTTAATATTAACGAATCAATTGCTTTTGTACTGCCTCATGTACTTTCGGGTCAATAATCCTGAGACTAGAAGATTAACGTAGTTATTCGATAAATTAATACTTGTAAATAATTGAAAATATCTATTTGTGGAAATAGACTTTAAAGATAAGTTGAACGAAAATTTGATGATTATTGAGTAACACAAAAAATTGTTCACGTTTAGCCGGGCCTGCCAATTAATTATTAACACTTCTTTGGGGTTCGAAAAATGTACGTTTCCTTTCAGATCTTATCGGATATTTAAAAAGTTCGAAATTCTCGAAGATTTGAGAAATGGTAGTTCTTGATAGAATTATTATTGAATAATACGGGAATTATTATCGATATCGATATAACTATCGATATTACATATACGTGAATAACATACAATTTTTCACTGTATAATTTTTTAATGCATGGTTGCGAAACAAATAAAACAAAATCGTAGCAAATTAGGAAAATATTATATCATCAAAATGTGGGATTAAGCGATTACTTAGACTAAGTTTCGAATAAATAGATTGCGTTGTCGCGAACTATTTCAACTGAGAATTAATCAGCAACCATTGGAAAACGCAATATATATGGGACTTTTGAGTAATTATCGATGATAATCAAATAATCCGAACGTATTAATTAAATTTAAACATTGACCTTTTTTTTCTTTGAACATTTGCCACAGATGTACAGTCACTGACAAAACCTCAGTCAATCACATACCAATATCGTCCAACTTAACATTATTTATAATTAAAAATTAAAAATGATCATTTACAAGAATAAATTTATTATTAACCTAGTTATTTGTATGCCTATACATACACGATACGCTTTAGCCTTGTTACTTCACGATTTGCTCGATGGTACATCCGGAAATACTTTAAAAGTCATGTATACTCTCGAACGTAAAAAAAAACCATGAAAAAGAATATCTATGAAAAGTAACTACGTATACGTAACTTAAAAATTGAATAATACAAATGACAGTAGTCTTCAAACTTCGAACGATCTTTTTTTATCATTTTTACCTTTATGTATTTATCTTGCAGTCGTTTTCGTCTTCAAGTGTCCTGTTTTATGGACTTGTACAGGTTTTGAAGACTATAAAGAGGTGATTTCAATTATACGAACCGTAAACTGTCATTGACTACAAAATGTGGTCTTATCTGCGAACGGACGATAAATTCTTCGCTTTTGATTGCAAATTGTTGCGATGCGAATCACAGAATCTTCTGGGGAATTTGTATGGTGACGATATTTTTATGGGAACATATACACGTGCGCAGAAGATCGCGGCAACGGGAGCGGGGGGGGGGGGAGTTCGCGAGTGAATCGAGCAGAGAATAATCCCCTGATCGATTTTCACGAGTCCGGAGGTCTTTTTGAGTGGCATCGTCAGTGTGCACGATTCCCGCGACGCTTCCCGGAACCCGGGAGAGAAAACTCCGTCGACCATAAAACAGTCGCGAGAACCTCCGCCACGACGGATATTGCTTTAGTTACCATACCTTTGACCTTCGAACGACGACTTACCCAAGGAAAATGTGAAGGTAGACGAAGCTGGAGAAAAAGATAGAGGAAAAGGAAACACGATGGGAAAGCTTTTCCGAACACTTCAGGATCGCCTCAAGCTTTTCCCTTGCTTTTATATATTTTCCTCCACCTGCGAACGCTTGTTCCGTTTCGTCTAAATTTTTTTTACATGTCTCGGCATCTCCTGTGTTTTTCTTTTCCTTCTTCGAGGTAATGATCGAGTGCACTCGGTTAAGATGACGCCAAAAAATTGAACTACGTATTGTATAATCTATTAATGATCTACGTGACTTGAACAGTCACAAGGTGAAAATGGGACAAGTTTGGCTTTTCGAACTCCCTTTTTTTTTCCCGTTGAGGTATTACTAGGTGGATATTAAGAAAACCCAAAAATTCTTTAAAATTTGACGCTCGATAGCTCTTTTTAATGGCTTACAGAATTTAAGGAATGCATTTTTTCAGAATTAGAAACGAAACGAATTATTTTATAATTTTTTCTTTAACTTTTGCGCACAAATTATTGGAGAATTATTCGCTGAATAATTTAGAAGTAATAAACATATGAATTTAACACGGTTGTTTTCAGGAAAAAAGCCTTTTCAAATATTAGTAGTTGCAAAAGGAATCGAACATCACCACGAATTTTGAAAACATTATATATTAAAGCGATTGATTAGGCTCAGTTTCATATAAATATATTGTGTTGTCACTTTGACAGTTAATTTATAAAACAGTAAAAGATGTATTATAACGAAAATTCATCCAATGTATATATTGAGTCTTTGGGTAATTATTGATAACAATCTAATAATCCGAATGCGCGTAGTAATAAAATTTACAAATTGAGCATTTTTTGTTCAGATCAAGCCCAAGTCAAGCACGTGCCAATGTCGTCGACTTTTACTTCATTCATTATTGAAAGTGGAAAAAGAATATTTCTCCTTGTTTATTTATTATTAAATTAGCTATGTGTAATGTTAAACATCTACGACGGTCCATTCAGTAATACATTCAGACAAACCCAAACAAATTGAAGTAAGTGTCGAATAATCTATTTGTAATCTATGAGACTTGAAAAAGCAACTAGTCTGTTTATTTGATTGGTTTCCCAGACTTTAATTTTAATATTTTTCTCTCGTTAAACCGCTATGGAAAATCGTTTTTCTATGTTTTAAATTCAAGCTCATACCGAGCGACTTTGCTGAATTGCATGACTGTTTCAAAAGTTTTCAAATTATAAATGAGAATTGCCCGTTGTAGCTAAAAGAAATCGGACCGTTGGAGTCTGATTTCAAAACTTTGTTAATTGGAGTGGGAGGTAAAGTGAATGTAACAACGAGTGGAAGATAAAAATAGAGAAATTCGAACTGTAGATATGAGTTTACGTAATATTAACGCTGTAAAAATTCCCTTCAGACAATGTAATTTTCAAACGAATTTCTAAGGAAAAACAATTTTTGACAAATTTGGATTGTGATTTTCTAATAGGTGAAATTATTGAAGTTTTTTAAGTAAATTTTTAAAACGTGGTATATTACAATAACATTTTTCATTGAAATATTTTTTTTACATAATCGAATCAAGACTTTCGGTTATAAAATAAATCAATAAAAATTATTATTTCATCTCAACGAGCCCGATTCATTGGTTTCGCTAGTATTTTTTCCTCTAGCATTTTTTCTCATCCGATGGAATAATTCGCCCATAATGATAAAAATTCGTTCCAGAACTTTTCACCTCGAACTCACCTCAGTGAGACACACAAGCGCCGACCACCGAAAATCGTTTGCTAAAAGCTCCGGTGCGGTCTTGTCACACGGCTAGTGGGCGAGTTCACTCGAAACTCGTGGTTAGAAAGCGGAAAAAAACGTGACGCGCGAACGAACGACTGCACTGGACGCCTCACCATTTGAGAAAGGCGCGATTAAATTTATTTCCGAAAAAGTAGACGATGAAGGATGTAACGAAGCATGGGATATCAACCTAAGGAAATTAATTAACTAAGGCATTGAAAAATGAAAATTCTCTACGAACTGTGTAAGAAGAAGGCGAATATAGATTAAATCGTTTCAATTAAGATATGAATTAAGGTATTAATATTACTGGATTGACCGCGGGCAAGACGTTAGTCCGGAATTGGGAATCGTGGATTTATAAATGTAGATTATGTCGTATATGTATCGCCTCACATATAGCTAATTTAATAATAAATTAACCCGTAAAAATGTAAATTTAATAATTGAATTGAATAATTTGTACGACATTGGCATGCGCTCGACAGAGATTTGTCAGTTACTGTGCATCTCTTTCACCTCAGCAACAAAAGAATTTCTCGGTTCTTAAATTTAATTAAATCACGTTTAAATAATTTTATTGTCACCAATAACAACCCAAAAATTCAATGTGTATTGATAAAACATGTTTTCGTCAGTGACGACCCAGCTGTGTAACGCTTTTGTCGTTGAGTGACAATATTCAAAATATTAGATGGCGGCTAGAGAAAATAGAATGTCTCGTGGATGTGTCATATTTTTTTATCTGTAAACCTTATCTTTGTTTTTCCACGTTCTGTACAACATTGCACACTATTCACTCAGCTCTGTAATGTACGAATAACAAGTATGGTTGTCCTGATGTAAATATATCAAACGTAAACATACTAAATTACATTCAGATATTCATGCACATGTGATGGATTCGAACCTGAGCACTTCCGGTGATGTGTCGCAAAGTTGTCTACTGAGCCAAACCTGCTCAGTTAAATGCACATTTTCGACTCGCGAACATATTGTATGATGCACAACAGTTATGTTTTTCAGAAGTGAATAGAGTAACAATGATTGTAAATAATATTGTTGCATTAACCTGTCTATTTCTCTCTAATTCAAAGCGATATAAGCGTATGACATAACCTGAAATTTCATTTATATAGTTATTTTTACCATCTGTAACTGGATTTGATCAGCCAAGTATAATGTTGATGACCGTAGGTCGAATTTTGACCATACTGCAGCGACATGTACAACCACAATCCGGTAGACAGCGGCGAGCCCAGAATCAGATAGTCGCCATTACGTAGCCTTGGCTGGTTCATGGCGAAGTGTACAAGTGAATTTTTTTCCCATCGTAGAGCCATCTTTAACTCGAGTTAACGATACAGGTATGATGCAGACGGTAGGCCGAATTTAGACAATACCGCAGCGACATATATAACCACAATCGGCTATACAGCGACTAGCCCCGGAATACATATCCGGCTTTACGTGGCGTTGGCTAATTCATTACGGTGTACTCAACAAGTGGCACGTTTATACTAAGCAGCGAAATCTTCAGTCAATATCGATTAAGCAGTGGCTAGATGAGAGCTAGGTTTCAAAACATTTACAATATTTCTAACTTATAGCGAGGCAACCATGGCGTAATTTGTACATCAGTTGGGCGAGCCAGTCACTACGAGGTAACTCGGACAGGGTAGCTCAATTTCTGCTCGGATATGTTCATAACAAAATGACTAAATGATTATTTAATTTCATATGTTTATAACTTGTATTATTTAGCGACAGATTCCGAATTGCTTGATATACTATGGTTATACAAAAAACTGTGATTCCTCAAATTTTCCAGAATTTTACTATTGTTTACTATTCATCCAGTATTACCCGAAGGAAAATACCTCGAGCCTAATTGAACCGTTTTAATTGATTAAGAAAGGGAAAAAAAACGGTACAATTTTCTACAAGACAGCAGAGTTATAACGAATAGTCAGGAATTTTGATCAAGTCGCAATATGATTTGGCGTTAGGCATTTAGAAAACGGTTTGAAGCTCTCCGATTGGAAGCAAACACGTTCGAGTAGTAAATAGGGCAAGTATTCATAAGTATGGCTGAATCCGTGTGCGAACAGCATTGAACTCGTCGATCAGCAGACTAACGACGAATGAACCGAACCAACGCCTTTCTAAAAGAAAGTCAGTTTTTGTTCGAGTAAACTATTTCGAACGATTCAAAAAGCTGCTGCATTACAAAGTGTTTTGTCATCTTCGTAGCTTGTTAGTTAACGAGAAGGAGGGTTGCTTCACAACCTAGCGTGTAAAAGTGAATGAGGTCGATTTCAATCCCCTACGTTCAAGGGTTTCACTTTTATATTTCATTTTTTTTATCCTACATGGAAATGATGGTATATGGGTCAAGGTTCGTTGGACCGTTTTCCCTCGTTTTTCCTCGTACCGTGTAAAATAAGAGGACCCAGCTATATGAAGATGGGATATAAAAAAGTCGATTTAAAAATAGAACGAAACAAAAAGTTTGCGCTTTTCTCACTTTTCCCTCTTTCCTGATTTTCGCGTTCATGACGAAGCGCATGGAAACGCGAATACGAGGCAAAGAGAGAAATATGGAGGAAAAGAGACGAGACGAGAGAGTGAGAGGGGAAGTGGGGGAGGGTGAGAGGTACGTATAGGGTGCTTTGAAGCTAGCTACGAAAGTTGATCGGTACTGGCGTACCGGGTAAAGGAATTCGAGGGCGCGGGGAATGATGAAGGAAGGATACGGAAACAAAGAGAATTCGTTTCCGAACTAACAGAATATCGATAGGGAAAGTTACGCGATTCGTTTCTGTTAATTGCAAGAGCTGTGAAAATACTGTATCTGAAATATCGTGTTGCAAGGCACGCAGGGATGTGGATTGTGACGCGAAACAAAATGGAACAGGGGACAAAAAAAATATACATTTGAGTTTATACGAGTATGAAACGAGACTGACACAATGTCCGGCGGTTGTTGATCCTCATCGATATTCTACGAGAGATTCCACCATTTTTTTAAACATCTACCAACAAAGCAACGTTGTCAAATTTCTCTTAAGATTGTACGTGCAGCAACTTTCTTATTAGAAAGAAAATCGATTTTTTCTATTCTGTAACATAGCAATTCAAGATTACGTCCGCGAAAATTTTGCATACCCTGACAAGGAAATACGACAGTAATTAAATCATTAAATCAATGCATTTAATGCACTACATTTAGAAAATACGTACCGATTGATCTTTGGAACGGAAATATTAATACTTTGCGATTAGATACAAACTATGCAAAATGCGAAAAATGTTAACAGAACTGTTGCGATGACATCTGTTTGATAAAATATATAGACTACCGGATATTATCGGCTCAACCAGATATTATCGATTGAAGCGATTAATTTTTACCTTTGCTGCTCGACACACAGCCATTACAATGTGTACACTTACGTTAAACAAACAACGTTCGTAATTGTTTTCGGGAATAACTTCATAAAATCGCGGTTGGTAAGATCACTTGAGTCAAGCTGATTGCTATTTTAGTACTTCATTTTTGATAATAATAATTGAACGCATTTATTACCAACAGTTATTGAATAATTATTTTCTTGTGGTGAATATTATTATGCATAAGCGTATTGAATTTTTCTATTTCCAAATTCATAAAATTATAGATATACTGTTAACTAATCAATCCGCTAGTACTACCATAGCAAACTACGAAATAAGTAAATCAGTTTTTTTTTTCATATCCGTCCGAAATAACTATTTTGTAGGTAGTACGGCAGATAGAAGGAGACAGTGCAAAGTTAATTCGAAGTATTCATAATTAGATTGGGTTATTTTTGTGAAAAAAAGTGTGTACTCGAATGATATATGAGAGAATGTATAGGACACTGTTTTATTATGTTCGAAGTGAGGGGCTGGCTCCACAGTGCCCAGATCTCAATAGGTATACTATCTAGTTGATTAACGCTAATGACTCCCGGTAACGAGCCCGCGATGCACCAGCGGATTCGCGCGACACGTTCAACAACGATGATGAACGCGACGACGAGGACGACACACTTGCTGGTTTATGCTTCGTTCACGCTCAACTTTATATTGCATTCGTATCGATTATCACAGTTCCAACAACGGGACAATTTGTTCGCAGCTTGAAAGGAATTGCTGTTTTCCACTACGTTTATTATTCACTTTTTTTGTTTTGGCGACATCAGCATATAATTGATGTCCGAAAACCCTGCAATATATGTCAATATTTTTCACGATATTCAGCGTGTTCAGCGAAAGCATGTTTGGCTGAATGTTTTCCCGATACAGAGTCAATTCGAAAAAAGATTCACTTGGACGAAATAAAGTTTTAATCGCAATGAGGCCGAGCGTTATTTATTTGGGAGGAGCTTCTTTTTGAAGAGAGTATCCTATCAGTCGTGCCTAGTTTATCCAAACGAACAGATTAATCCAGAGCAACATGAACCACCTGAAAAAGCTGCAGGTATGGGGCACATAATCTGTTTTTCGATTATGCCATGATATTAGTGAAAAATGTCGTCCGGATATGTCAAGTAGTCATTAATAGTGGGTATGATTGAGCCTCTTATCTCTGTATTCGAAAGGTAAACATGTAACTGACCGCCTGACTCATGATCGTTCAGCCTAAACCGCTAAAGCTGAAAACGTTAAATTTGGGGATCACGGAAACTTATGATGTAGGTAGCTTTTAACAAGGCAGCGAGGTAAACGTCCCAGTTTCTGACACTGTCCTAGATAATAACACCGCCGGTATAATTTTGACTGCTATAAATACAATTTTTGTCAAGTCATAATCTAATTACCGACTGAATAAAGAGAATTTTTCGCTTTTAATTGTTGGTGAAATTCACTGTTTCACATGAAATTCTTAGAATAGAAATTGACCTGTGAAGTGCTTGATACGTCTCTGTAGGCTGATATTTTATGAATTTTTTTCGTCACATACGCATACAGACACAAAAATGATGTGAACATCTTCAATAACAATTAGAGTATCGACGAGTAAAGAAATCATTTAACTTTTAGTTAGGTATTTGCTTAAATCACTGTGTCAATAATTACGTCATACAATTTGCACTATGCTGAAATTGTTGAACCAAGATTTCATCTGTTGTGTCAAACGATTGACTTCGCTTCGTTATTTTAATTTTCCGTGGAATAATAAATTAGAGGAAAAATATATGGGTTTTTAGTAACAAAAAAACAGACAAATTGGCAACAGTGAAACTATTATCATTTGTGAAAATCTAACATATTAAATATTTCCTAACCAAACTGTCAGGAGTGTCAGGAAGAGGTACACGGCAGGGGTCACAAACTGGGACATGAGTGTTTCTCTAGTGTCAGGAACCCGGGCCGCAGCGAAGCGCTGTCGAAACAACGGTTTTGTTTAATTAAGCCTAATCATTTCACTTTTATAATAGGTGAATTTCGTTCTGATGGCTTTAATGCATATGCCGAAACTATTAGTATTCCGATTGGCTATGTCACGCGCGAATGAACGGTGGAAATTTGACGCCGCCGTTCTAAAAGTGTTAGTAACTGGGACATGTACCTTATATACAATTTCGTATTCAGACTTTTCGTTGAGTATGGAGAGGAACGTTTCAGCATTTTCCGAAAAATGAACAGTTAAGGGGGTATAATCGGCTGTACCATTTACTACAGGAATTCCAGCGTTCTTTAACTGTAAACTATAACAAAAATTTTGCTCAGCCTATGGGCTATTATTTCACCCTTTGACAAAGATCATTCCTTAAAATGTCGAGAAGTATTTGAACAGTAATTTCAATGTCCACGCGGACGAAGTCATGAGCCAAAGCCAATAAATAATAAAGCATCACGATGTACATCATGCAGTATGTAGTATTTTGGTTCCAACTCGTTGGCTTAAAGCAATTGTTGCTTTTTTCGTACACGCTCTTGCCAAAGTACTTTTAAACTGTACTTTTAAGCTGAAAACAATAGAATGCAGAGCCTTATAATTTTTTTAAATTCCTTTGAATTATTTATTTTTTATATTCGCACGACTTTCGTTTTAATCTCGTGGAAACAGTCAGGATTTCTTGGCGGTAAGAGGATTCGCATATACCATGGAAAAAGAAGGATTACAAAGCATATTTTCTATGAGAGTTGAGAAATTCTAAAAACTCTATTCACATGTTTACGAGTATGAAAGGGAATCACGGGGATGCGTGTGCATATGTGTGCGATTATAAAGAAATGCTGGACGTGAAAAAATGTATGAGGTGGGAACCAAAAGTAACGGAAATTGGGCTGCGGCGGAGAGGAATAGTGGGGAAACTCATTGTTCGGCCAGGTGTTCGTGAGGGAGACGTCTCCTGACTTAGTGTGCGATGTTCTGTCGCTGTGAGTACATCGGTTCATCCGAGGGAATTTTTTTAGTAAAACAACTTTTTCCATTACGCTGAAAACGTGATAGCCGATTGTCGACAACATCGCGCGGCTGTAAAATGATCCTATTGGGGAAATCGGCCGCGGAAACTATTGTAATGCTTAAAACTGCTTATGGAGATGCAGCCCTAAGTAAAACTAGAGTCTAAGAGTAGGTTTCACGTTTTAAAACTTGAGAAATGTCAATTGAGGACCAACCCCGTTCAGGACGCCCCTCAACATCAAGAAGTGGCGAAAACGTCGACAATATCGATGTTCTCGTTCGCGAAGACCGTCGGCGAACCATTGAGCAAGTTTTTGAGATGTCCGGAATGTCATGCTTTTAATTCAATGGATTTTATCCGAAAATTTGCACGTGAGAAGAGTTGTAACTAAATTAGTCCCACGTCTTCGCACAGGGGAGTAAAGGGAACGTCGACTTCAGGCCTGTTTGGAGCGTCAAAATCAGCTCAAAGAGGATACTGATTTTTTTTTCCACTTGATTACTGGAGATGAATAGTGGTGTTATGGATACGACTCCGAAACAAAACAGCAATCAAATCAGTGGAAAACACCTGGCTGTTGGGTTTTTGAAAAGATTGAGGACGAGTATCCAGAAGAAAAGCGCAGATCTTTGGCGCACAAGTAACTGGTTCTTCTATAATAACGACTAAACGGCATGACACCAATTGTCCAGCCCCCCCACTCACCGGATCTGGCCCCCTGTGATTTCTTTTTGTTCCCCAGACTCAAAAGTGATAAGTGAATTTAAAAAATGTTTTCAACAATGGAAGCATCGTTTGAAAAGATGCGTTGTGGTCAAGGGAGAATTCTTTGAGGGTGATCAAAATCTGGTGTCAAAATATTAAGAAATAAAGATGTTATGGTTTTTTCGGGTACTCCCTACCTCGTACCCTGTGCCTCATTGGAAAACTCAATATACGTAGGGTCCGTTTGGACAATTATTGATAATACTATGATGACCTAATCGTATTCATTACATTTTTAAAGTGAAAAATTCTTTGTTGTTGGACCGTTGGAACAGATGTACAATTGCTGACAAACTGCAGGCAAGCGTATTCTAATGTCGTGGCTTTTGACTTCAATTATTATTGAAAGTGGGCCATTTTTACGTGATAATTAAATCAAACTCTAATCATCTTTGAGTTTAAAGATTAATGAACCAATTTATAATTGCACGTGTTAATTAAATAGAACATTAAACATTTCTGTTTAATTGAAAATCAAATATTTCTGCGTGTCAATGTATTATTAAATCAGCTACTGGTAAATCTCAAGATGTACAACATGATGTAGACTTAAAAATTCTGGATTTCCCTATTTCGGACCAACGTTTTTTGAACCAACTTTTTTTGCCCCACGATCCATTCAAGTCCTTAATTATTATGCATCATTTGAATCGTTGTAATATGCACAGAAGGGTCTAGAGAAGTACGTCGGATATGAGGCCTTTACAACTTTTTCGCCTACGTATGCACGTTCGTGTGTATATATTTGCATAGTTTGACGCGTTTTGCTCGCGCACCTGCAATGAGAAAACTCTACTCGATGGATCTCGAGACACTGTATGGCCGATCGTTTCACCTGAAAGTACTTGGGGAAACTGTGCTTGCAGGGTAAGGTTGGGAGGGTGCCGTGTTGGTAGCGCACGACTTCGCTGAAGACGTAGAAAAGTTGAGACACAAGACGTTATACCGAAGACCTTTCGGGATGAAACTCTCTTATGACGGAGCTTAAAACTTTTTTACCTTTACAGTAAAAATAAAAAAACATAATCGTATCCTAAACGAGAAACGCGTACGCTGCGCGAAAGCTTTCCAGTGTAACATTGTCAACGTTGCTGAATGGAAAGGATCTTTCTTTTCGATCATCCACGAAACGGTATTTTGAGAATGACGAAATTATATCCTTTTTCCTCTCGTAATACTTTGCAGAATGCAAGGGAAGAGCAGAGATCACGCCGAATCGAGAAAATCATTCAGGGCCTCTTGCCAAAGGACATGGACCCAAAGGAAAGGAGCTCGGAGGCTGATCAGCTGTTGCAATTTTGCCTCGCACTCAGCAAGGTATATTCGTCCACGTATTTATTACGAATCAATGGATACCCGTATTAAATTATGCATGAAAGATCAATTATCAAAAAACTAATACGACACGTCTTCGAAATTGAATTGAATTTTGGAGCAGAGATTGGACAATTGGACTGTGGTGCATTATTTTCATTTCGAAGGAAATCATTTCACTGCCTTCTTAAACAAAAAAATCGTTATTAAAGGTTTTATGAAAACTAAGATTGTCTATTATTCTCGTTTTAAAGGGTTGAGCAACTGTGACAACGTAGTTGGTTGACCATTTTTTATAAGGAATCGGTATGACGTTCGTTAAAGATTCGGTCATACATATGTATGTACGTTAATGAAATCATGTACAGATTTTCATAAAGATATATTGAAAATCATAAAACCAAAAAAGTCTTTTTTTTGGTCCGCGAAATAGGATAAATTAACCTTATTTTGGCACCCATTTGTTATTCACGGCTTTCACGATTTATGTTCAAGGTGATTCTTATTAACGTGCCAACAATCGAGTATCCTATTCTATTTCATATTGGCGAATAAAATTCAGCGATATAATCTTTTATTTTTTTAAATCCACGTTAAAATTAACTGCATTAAACATACCATAAAACACATTTATATTTCGCAAATAAAAATCTTGAAACTGCGTATAAAAATATGATAATAATTTCTTTAATCGCTATTGTGAAAAATTAAAAATAATTCATAAAACCGAACGGAATAAATGTAGTAAATATTTAAAACCTTTCATTTACAGTAACACATAGATTATTTGGTAAAAGAAATATTTTCTACTTTTCATTATATTAAATAAACGTTTGTTTCCCGAAAATATTGGCTTACACATAAATTTGTTTAGCTGTAGATCAGCCAGAAGGAATATTCTGGCATATATCGCAAAAATGATAATTTATTTACTTTAACAACCCGATTGGTTTCGTGCAGATCTATCCAAGGCACAAAGATCTTTACAACTGGGTCGACGTCGACCAACGGGTCTATGTGCCTTACAACCTAACCTATCTTCAAGAAAGCTTCGGTTATGTAAGTTCTTCGTTAATTTTTATAAAACTTAACTTTATTCTATAATTTAGGGACAAGTTATTCAAGCGTTACGATACTTGGTTAGATAAGGTGGGGGACGCTTCTAAACGATACACTCGGTAGTACGACAGCTGGATTGTACAATCGTGATTCCTCTCGTGCTGGTTACACGAAGGACGATCGACTCGTCTACGTGTACGTCACCGCGCCGCGATATTTTCGTTCTCTTGGTAGACTGCTTAATCGATTTTCCAAAAGGTAAGTTAAAGGTTATGCATGGTTGTCGTTTCTGCCTCATTCATACGTTCATACCACGATACTTCTCCTAGGGTAATATTGATATTATTCCGGCTTGCGACAGTCTTTCAATTATTGCAGGATTCTATTTTGAGCCCTCGAAAAAGAGCCCTCCTATTTTTATAATTTTTTTTTATCATGCTTGTTAGGCTTAATAAATATATTCTTGAAAAACCATCTGAATGCATTGATTAGTTGGTCATTCTGCGCTGGTGTTGAAATTTAAAAAATGGGCCAATCAAAATGAATATAATTTGAATTTTTAGGTTCAATATATCCCTAACAACCGACTGATTTAAAATCTTTAATGTACATGCTAAAATAACAACGAGAAAAGGGAAGAAAAAAAAGCATGTTTTAATCACTGCTTTTCGTTAAAAATAATAATAAAAATAATTTTTTCAAACGGATTCTAGGCCAGTCGGTTGTTACAGGAGTACAGAATACGTGGTTAAAATTTCATAAAACTAGATTCAGTAGTTTCGAAAATGTTAGCACGAAGCGGTGTAAAAAAGTAGTTTAGAGGATATGCACGATCAAAGTTTTTGTGAAGGAAAAATCACAAAACAAATAAAGTAACGCTTAATCAGCGATGCCTGCCGCCTACAAAATGTCTTCCGAGTGAATATTCTTGAATATATTTACTGGCGCAAAATGAAAAAAAAAGTTTTTTTGAGCTTCAAATTAGAATTCTGTCTTATTAACAGTCGACGGTACTTTCCGTTGGTTGACGGCGACCAGTTGACAACAACCAAAAGTCGTGTCGACTGTGCGCAACAGACAAAAAACCAGCAAACTGAGTGACCAAAAGTTCGAGCTAACACGACTTTATTTCGTTGTGCTATCACAATTCCTTTACCTATGAAGCGTTAAGTGATGTCGGGTCACTGACGCTCTGGCATGACGAGGAACAATGTGGAGGTCGAAGGGAAAATGAGAGTATGCGATTTCTCACGCTTCGATATCCTTCCACGACATTAAACCATATACCAGATCAGATATTAAACTTGGCTCGGCCTCCGAGACATCCGGTATATAGTGGGTCGTCTTCGGATGACTTAATCGATCGCATTGCGGGGCTCCATTGAACCAGAGCCAGTGGGATCGACCTAACATGTTGCAATGCTATTCGGTGCTCCTCGTATTACGCAAAGCTGCCACCACAATCCGTTGAACTAACCAATGTGTTGAGGTCCAAACAAGACTCTATTTAGGGCGCGTTTGATGTTTCACCGTCTATCCGAACCCATTACATTAGAATTACATGATACTCTAGGAGGAACCCGAAAACCGTGATAATCATATCAAATATTGACAGGAACAGCAATTACGATGTCATATATTTACATACAGGGTTGTTCTACCGTCTGAGTTATAGTCTACCGCCAATTCAATAATTCGCTGTGATCCAAACGTCATTAATAAATTTCTTCAATACAGTGTACAGTGTTTTACAGAGGGAAAAGCGGTTCAATAGGTTCGTCAATCTTCTAGAGTAATATTGTCTCTAAACCGACAAATTGCTGTCATAATGGAGGGTCTTTTAGTATTTTTATGAAGCAACGTTCAGAAATTATGAATACTGGGGGTTCCTGGAAATATTATTATTGGCATTGTTCAAATTCTCGAATGGTGATCGATAAAAGTTCATTGTTCATTCAGTCTGTATCGATCCATTGACATCTTTGATTCATTATCGCTGGTAACTGTGACGAAGAAGCTACACTGTAGAATTCTTTTTGAATACGCGAAGAATTATGCTGGACTGGATTTAAAAAAACGATGTATCTTTCTGCATGCTGTAGTGGCTACAATTTTTTCCCTTTAAGATGTTGCACTGATAAAGAAAACGTTTCATGTACGTCTTGAATTTTATTCCTTTAAAAAAATGCAAGCATATCTAATTTCTATATTTTTGTTGACATTCATGCCCAATAAAAAATGGTTTTGTTCAGATATAAATAATAGTCCTTACATGATAAACATTTCTTAACATTCGATCTGTATAAATTCAGAGCCACGTACCCTGTTCGAAATTAAAAAATCTGTTTTTTTTTTAAATTATTATTATCTATAAGTAGTACTCTTTAATTGATTCTGAGGGTAAATTCCCCACCTTAAACCAATTTTTCCCCAATTGAAAACAAATCTGTGTCCCTTATATTTCGATGAAGAATTACATATAGTGATCAGAACGTAATCCAAGGGAGTTGTGCGAAGCAAGGTCCTCGTGAGGTTTTAGTATTGCCATTGAAAGAATCCTTTCTTCTCGAGAGTTATGAACCTGCATAAAAATAATGCTTAGACTGGATATCTCTGCAATTTTCGACTGTTCGAGTCAATAGCAGTATTGTATGCCTTGTGTTTTTGACCAGCAAGCGAGCACGAAAAAAAGCGTATTGAAATGAATACTGAACGGCTGTTGAACGAGTTGCACGAACCGAGACGGAGGCGGAATCGATTCATTGTTTTACACTGTGCGTCGTCAGACCGTTGTTCCGATGGTTCAATTCAGCCCTGGGAAAACGTTTTGTTGGACTCTGTGTGTGCATCTCTGCCATGAAATGTTGGTATATAGAGCCAATAAACACTCACCATCCAAGTTCTTCTGCGTGTGTTTCCTCGTTCCCTATCCAGAATCCCATTTTACACCGGTGCCTTTCCACAGATGTATTAGGCTATGGAAATGTCGGCCATCGATCGATTATTGGCATTTCTGAACCGTATGATTCGAGTGAAGCATTTTGCTTGGGGAACGTTTGTACTTTTTTCCGTTCTTGATCGCAGTTTATTTCGCACTTGGCCAGATCGCTTTTCCAGGTACTTTGTAAATCGTTTTGATGTTGATCTTCACGTCTCGACCCGTTAAGTTACTAGTCGATCATTAAGGTATTACTAAAAGAATAGGCGGGCAAAATGTTAGTCCACACTGTGGGAATCGTGGTTTTTGAAGTATGAATCATGTCAAACATGTTCTAATCTCACAAATACCTCATTTAATAATAAATGAACACTCGGAAATGTTTATTTTCCACTTTTAGTAATAATTAACATATAACTCAATGATTTTGGAAGATGTTTCACTGAGGTTTGATCAGTGAATGTTCATTTATTTCACATGTCTAACAACATATGACTCAATTTTTAAATGTCATCAATATGTTCAGGTTATCTTATTATTATTAATAATTGCACAAACAAATTCGAGATATTTGGAAATATATCAAATATATCTTTCACTACTTTATCAATCGACTACCAAACGTGACAACGCAGTCTATTATTTGTAACTTATCGTTTTGCACCCATGAAAGTTTACAGAAGCTGCTTTTCCATATGCGACCGTGTCAAATTCGTATGTGTATAAGTGCGGAGTTATTCAGTGAAATTTTTTCAATAATTCATGTATTCTATCAAGAACCTTTCAAGAATATAAATCTTCCAGAAACCAAGATTCCTCAATTTTTCAAGCGTTTTGGGTTTTTTTATTATTATTACTAGTACCTATAGTATCTTAACTTTTGAATCTACATATTGGTATGGATTACATTAAACTTTTCGTTGAACTAAAGTTGATAGACACTATTGTCAATGGGCACTTTGGATATTCCTGAAAAAAGTGAAAATAGTAGAGAATGGCACTTGAATTGGGGAAGTTGGGGAAGTATAAAATAGAGATTCAATGTTTCAGATAGGGAGATTTATTATTCGCAAATTGAGAAGCTAATCGCTATACGATTCCCCATAAATTTTGTACTGGCTCCTCGCAATCCCTTTTCCATTCTCTGTAGACGTTTCACTCTCATAATCCATCTGTCCGTTTCAATAAAACTCGAAGCACCCACATGACATCGAACTGCCATGTGATCCTGGCAAAGCTAGTAATTTCACGCGCCAGAGACTTCACAATTTTTCTCACGTTGCTTTATAGGACTTGAAAGCAATTTTTGTCCCAATTCCAAAGAATTATTTAAAAAAAATTATCACAAGTCCTTCGTACACGTGCAAACGTAGTACGTTTACCCTCTTCTCGTCTGTTCTCTTTCATTTTCCTCTCTCTCTCTCTCTTTCTCTCCCTCTTTCTCCCCCTCTCTACTTATCCGTCGGTCGCAAATGGCTGATGCTTATACTCGAAAAATAGAGAGAAAGTACAGTGAAAGCCTCCGGGGACTGTGGGCGAGTTTCACTGAAGACTCCGGTGTGAAAATTCTCCCCTGCGCTGGAGGGTAATTGTCCTATTGTGCGACGTACAAGTCGGAAACGAAAGAACGGTCTTTAATGCTCGAGAGTACCATTTGACGTAGGAGTCGGTTTGGCTCTGGTGCACCTTTGAGCTTTGTCAATCGCGAAAGAGTTTTAACCCGTTGGACAAGTGAAGCGGAGATAGACGGGCCTTCAGGTACTGTGCATCTGTATAAGATTGAAAAGTCGCGTCGGATCAACAATTTCAAAGAGACCAACGAACCTCTGCTGTTTTCGTCTTGCTATCCTTTACATTCACATTTTCAGCTGCCTTTACAGTCTATAGTCAATATTTGCGAATCTGGAAATCGATCACTAGCGATTTTCGTAATATGAAGAACTGTTCTTTAGTTACGAAGCATTGAAGATTAATAGGATCGTTTTGCCCACTCTGACGTCGATTTTAATCTTGATTATTTCAACTTTTTGTATGGCCGGAGAAATAGGTTTTTCTATCTCTGTAATTTATCGTTATATCCAATGTAAATGTCAATGTGGATATTTAATCGATATTTTTCCGAATTTCGATAAGTAGTCAAAATTTGGAAAAAAAGATCAGTTCTATCAGCAAAAAGATTAGCTTGTCTATCAAGCATATCGATTAGCAACATTCCCGACCAAGATACACCTAATATCGAATCGGATATCCCAATAATTGGATGAAAAAACTTGTTTCAGCTTAGCAACTTACCAAAAGCACTCGAATGTCGCGAGCTTACGATAATTGTGAAATAATTAAGATTGCGTAACTTTTATTTACGTAATCCTTGTGGTTTTGATAATCCGGAATGAGACGCTGATACTTTTTACAGTATATGAGATTTAGTGGATTATCGTATCTTCCAATACGTTTATACGTACCGAGATATCTCCTTGTTGCCGTGCTGTGTACCGAAACTTGGATTACCCAGTGAGAATTACGTTGAGAATGTAAAGAATTCACGGTGGCTCTCAAGATGCGAGATGGAAAGGGGCTTTCACGAGAGACCGGCGCCAGCCACCGCAGCACGGCTTTCACTGCGTGATTCGGACGTTTACCCTGTATCATTGGGGCTTGCTTTGCTCGAGGCTTGAGCTTGAGGCTTTTGCCAAATCCCTGCCTCAGGAATAATAGCATGAGAATTACGGAGATAACTGGCAGTTTGTTGGCAGCACCGAAATAGCTGCCAGGTCTGATTAGCAGTCAGGTCCTATTAACACCGAGCTCACTGGATATCCTTTCGTGTTCTATGCGCAACGCGTTTAGGCCAGACATTCCTCGTTGGAAATTAGACACTGCAAACTATGTTCTTCCGGGATAATTAGCATTGTGAATATTTGGCCAAGTTGTATCTGAGGGAAACCGAAAGCTTTGGCCAAATACCATTCGTAAGAAACGTTTTCAGCATTGTATTGGCATTATCTTTCGTGTTATGAATCAAGCTTGTCCATAAAAAGTTTCGTTTTTTGTATCATCATGACTGGTATAAGTCGACTGAATTTGATTGATTTTTATGATTCCGCGGGGCCTTTTGGCAATCGATTTAATCGCAACCGTACGTTGTCGGAGGTAATTTCGAGTACCGTTTTTTTCAGCTTTGCAACTTATTTTCTGTGGAGGGTAAATACATGAAACTTTCTTTAAGACTGCAGCTATCAAAAACGATGATACATATATTACCAGTGGGTAAAATTTTATCAAAATGGCAGAATTCCGTTTTTGGGGTGAAGTGAAGGTATTTTGGAATAGGAGGATATTCAACTTAGTTATGTGGGGCATTATTTCGCCATTAACTTAACAAAAATGTAAGGCCCTTATTATTTCTATAATCAGTCTTAAGTTTTATCAATTGAATAAATGTTTTCACAAATAGTTTCAGTGAAATCCTACTATCCCATATTACCAGAACTAGTGAAAGAATATACATTCAAAATTATTTTTTCTTCTCCCTATTAATAAAACGATAAGTAGATTAGGAAATCTTCGTAATAAATGATTCTTCGGTATGACGTTCTGAAGACAAATGGCTGCCGTAAGTTGTTCATCTATGCGTCGCGGAATTAATGCCAAATTGGATCCTCACTATGGGTGGTAACAGAATCGTCAATTTATCATCATACGTTTAAGACTTTAGGCCACTCTAGAGATCGAATAAAAATAGGCTTTTCGGGATTAAAAAAAATACTACATAATAAATCGAGATTACAAAAACGGGATATTTTCATACATATCAGTAACTGTTTGAAATATTTATTTTGAAGCAATTAATTTCAAAATTGCGGGTTTGCAGCGGTTTCGCTATGACGTCTCCGTTTTTTCAAGGTTCACGACCGGACTAACAGCTCCTGTAATTTCTTAATCATAATGGACAAATGATTTTTTTTCAATTATATATAATAACTGCAAATGGTGCACTTCTGAAGTGGAAAGTGAAACATTTGCCTAAAAAATCGTCAGATAATTGTTGATAACAAATGTACTATGCAATATAAAAAAAATCCAACGTACTTCTACAGACAATTTTTCAAGATATATTGAAAATTTCAAGTGAATAGGTTGAAAATTGTCTGAGTATGAGTCCAGACAACTTACAAAATGCACTTTTGAAATTAACGTGTCTGAAGGTTTGAGTTTGTTCACTGCGGACCAGCCAGTTTTATACAAAAATTCTAAAACTGAGTACTTAAAGATTTTTTAGGCCCTAGGGGACCACTTATAATTAAAAAAACATCAATTTTTCGCAAATTCTAGGGTGGCCTAAGGCTTTAACGGTCATGGGGGATATTTCATAATGAAAGGTACAGAAGCAATGGTAACCACGTTGTGAGTTTGCTTATAGAATATGGATTCAAGTTATTCCGAGGTATCATTGTCGTAATAATTGCACATTAATTAGTTGCCTATCATCACCAATGCGAACCATTAACTCAAAATTCATTTGTTATATCTCCCATACGAAGGTTAGTGTTTCGTTCTTATGTGTTGAAATTACTATTTACTTTTCTTTTTCTTCGATTTATATTCAAAGGGTTATTCATAACGGCTTGCTGTTACTCTACGCTGTTGACACGTTGCACGACATCGTAAACGTGACTGCGAGCCTAAATTGGAAAGAGTCGTGCAGCAAACTGACGAAAAATATATTCGGCGAGGTCGTCGGTGCCCTGTATGTGCAACAATATAGGCCGGACTATTTGGAAACTCTGGCCAACAGGGTGAGTATAAATACCAGAAATAGAAATAGTTCATTAATGTTTCAATATTTTGTTCTCTTCAATGATATATTAAATTGTATTTTGATTCAAATAATTCGTATTTTCCGGGAAAAAGTTGCTAACACGCTGTAATTAGACTTTTGTGAAATTAACCCTTACTCCATGTCGGGGGGTCATTTTTGTTCGGGCCGAAATTTCTTGTCGAAATTTCTAAAGTACTAAACAAAAGTACTAAACAAAAGTACGGGTAGGAAGGTTTGAGAGTGCACGATGCCAGCTATTGCAATCAGTTGCACGCGGCACACTGAACTAAGTAAATCAGTGAAGGACGTTTTCGATTCCGGTACATGGTTAACGTAAGTAAAAGTGACCTTTTTCTGAATTTTATTTAGCATATTTTGGCGTTCTAGATCACAAGAAATATGTAATAACTTATATATTTCATTTCACAGCATTATGGCAGTGAGAAACGCCGAAGAATTTTGTACGCTCTGGAGGCGTGAGCCCTTCTTTATAACGAAATTCTGTTTTCAATGTCAATAAATGTTATTTTTACTACATAAACATAAATAAATTTAAAAAAATTCTTCTTCTTCTTTCTCTTTAATACCTCGTTCTGACCGCCCGAAAACATACTTATGTTCCCGTAGTTGTATAGGGTATCTGGCTTAATCTCATTCAGTGTCTTATTTTTTTCTTTAAAGAGCAACCTTTTTATCTGAAATAACCAGCTTTTAAACTTCTTTCCCATGATTTGTACTCCAACTATAATTTTAGAAAAACCGTTTTTCCCACGCATTCCCGTGTAGAGATTATGATAGGGATCCTATTGGATTCTTATATTCCTTCCCAATCCCTGATGGGGATCCAATGGGATATAGCATTGGGCCCCCATACGGGAACGCCAGGCTCGTACATCGGATTTCTATGGGGAATCCCTATTGGATTCCAATGAAGATTCCCATCGGAACTTATGTACAAATCATGCGCTGCGAAAAAATTCAGTTTGCAGTATTCTGAACGTTTTATGTTTCTACAAGATTTCAGTGGTCCTGTAACAATTATCCGTGATAATTGTTATTCGAACCTACATACCCTATGTTGAACTACGACCTAACGCTCGCACGTTACCATTTCGCTATTGTCTAGTTGCGACTTTCTTATGCAGAGATGCATATGTGTAATGCACACGGCTGGGGTTGGCGGCTTCTTCTGTTGGTTTGAGGCTTAGGATGACTTGCGTTTTATAAATATGTTTTTATCTAAATTTTCTGTTTTGGTAAAATTACATCGCCATACAATGCGAAATGGTTAGCGTCCGACCGTTAGGTCGTAGTTCAACACAGGGTAGGTAGGTTTGAATCCCGGTATCAGCGATGACATTTTTTCACGGATAATTATTACAGGACCACTGAAACCTTGTAGAAAAATGAAACATTAAGAATACTGCAACCTGAATTTTTCGCAGCGTATGATTTGTACATAAGATTCCGATAGGGGATCCTGATTGGAATCCAATAGGGATTCCCTATAGGAATCCGATGTATGAGCGTGACATTCCCGTATGCGATGTCCCATTGGATCCCTAAATCGAACTTTGATTGAAAAATATTATTTATTTGGTTTTAGAGGAAAATTTTATTTCACGTAAACAAAATTATTGTTCAATAGACTGAGAAATATAATTACACAAAAGAGTAACTAATAAGAGTAACTTACATGTATTAACGAAGCCTCTTTCTAAACCGGGACCAATCTTTTAGTTGAAGACATAAAATATTCTTTTAATGCGACGAAACCATTAACTTGACTCGATTCTTGAATTCAAGCTGACATATTGTTATGACAAATAAATATCTACAAAAGAAAAAACTCTCGTAGCTTATCGAACAAATTCATTTCGTAAAACACGTTTTGTAAATCTAACTAATTGTTTAGTGGTGTGAACTGTAACTTATTTAGCATGTCTGAACAATTGTAAAAACAACAAAATTTTGAGAGCACAATATGCATTTTCCAAATTCAATGATTTTTGTTTCTCAGTGTATGCCTTATGTTTTAATACGTCGCGAACAGTGAGGGGTCCAAGTAGAACCTAATGGGGAATCCTCATCTGCCATATCCCTAACAAATTCTTATGAAGATATGGGTACATCTTGGAACTCTGCAAGGGAATTTGATCACAAAATCATGAACGGCCACATTTTTCAATGTATCTAAAACGTTCTATTTCAGAATTTCTGGGGAAAAAATGTTAAATGACAGAAGTCCGGAAATAACGGGGAATTCGTGAGGATTCGAATGAGGACTCCATAATTGCAGTGTCCCCATTAAATCCCTATAGGGATACGTTAAGATTTCGGGTCTCCCCAACAAATTTCTGCATGGGATGCTTGATACTTGCTAAAATATATTTTGTTTGAATAACAATGTCTGAAAAATTCCTTTTCGCTCTTTAAAAAGACAATCTAAGGATCAACCATGAATTTTTTCCGGTTTTCTATTAATAATTGTGGGTGTGGTAGCGCGCCGCCGAAAACGACCCCGGTACATGACTTTAGGGTGTCGATTATGCTAGAGTGCTACATGGAGTAAGGATTAAACATTTTTGTTCAACTTTATTTACAATTTTGTATCTGCTACTGGGAACGTAAAAAAATGTAAAAAAAGTTTTACAATTTCAAAAAAAAAAAAAATTGTTTTAGGAAATATTTTGAATTTGGATATCAACCGCCGGCATTTGTGTTACCCAAAGTATACCACGTGAAAGTTGCATGGTCGGATTTATGTTTCTTATGTGATTACGCACATGTGTGTTGTGTGCGTATGAATAGTTTGTAAAGAGTTTGTTTCGGTTTGTTTGGGTTTTTCAGATTACCCAACCATACATGTGCTTAGGCACATAAGAAGCATAAATCCAACCGCGCAACCTCCTCGTGGTATTCTTTGGGTCGCGCTAAAGCCGGCGTTTGATATCCAAGTGCAAAATCAAAATTTATGCAAAAAAATTTTATTCTAAAATATTCTAATAATAGAAATTTTTTTTCCAAATTTCCACGGGCTGGGAAAACAATTTTCTCCGCGCTATCTATTTGGATTACGGGGAAAGCATGGCTCCTAAAATTTTTAAAATTTCTTCTTTTTTTCGTCCCGATACGACTATTTTTCACTTGAATACAGCCCGTCAAAAATCACCGGAAAATTGGAGTTTTTTTGCTCCCTTAATTTTTGTGCGTAGTGTACATCATTATTCATATCAAATCTTTTATAAAGTTAATAGCTTCATACTAATATTTTTTTTATTTTAATTATACCAATATGAATATTAAATACTTATGAAAAGTTATCCAAAGGACTTATCGATTTGCAGTAGAAAACACTTCATTGTGTTGCTAGATGTGAAAACGATGATATTGTTGACGATTAATTGGCGCCCATTGTTATCGAAACTTCACAAAGGTGTTATTGATTTTCAAAGGTTTCTGGGCTCTTTGAACGCGTCAAAGAGACCCTAGCAGAAAGAATGCTCGTGATGTCTTGGCTCGATGACAACACAAGGGCCCAAGCTCTTCTTAAGCTGGACGCGTTGCGTGGAAAATTTCACGTTTGGCCTGGTTTCCACAACAAGAGCCTACTGGCACGCGAAATGACCGAGGTCAGTAAGCCTTCCGGTTCATTCACATAAATCCTTTATCTAATACGTATCATGAATTATCGAACTTCATTTCCGGCTTCAAGGTATATATATATATATATATATAACAGGTTTTCGTATTATGTTTCAGGTCGCGATTGATCCCGATGATTTTTTCGCTAACGTCATCCGGAGATTCCGACAGACTCGTAGCCCGAATGGACAATTATTGCGGAGAAACATAAGTGACAGGTTAAACCTTTGGGGCTCTCAAGCTATATATTCTCAATCGGTCTATGTTTGTTCTTATTAAATTGCTATTTAATTTATTACAATGGATCAGCAATTTATGATTTAAGCTCGGTTAATATGATGTTCATTTAATCGGGATAAAATGTTTCAAAGGTGGCGCCACCCGTACGCTGTAAACGCTTATTACGAGTCTTCGACTAATTCAATCGGTACGTATGTATTGTACACCTATCGCTGCAGATTGCACAAATTTATGGATTTTGGTGGGCTAATCATGAAAATTTCATTATGGAATTATGAAATTTAAATTAACCAATTTTCCATTTTTTCCACTTTTAACAGATTTTCAATTTTCATATGATAATTATGATATTTTTATTACGATAATTATGCCATTTTTATAGTGATAATTACGTAATTTTCATTATGATAATCGTGTTATTTTCATTATGACAATTGGGAAATTTTGATCGCTAAATTATCAACGAGGAGACTATTCCCATGCGCGGCGTGCCATTTTCAATGTTGAATTTCCTTTGGGAAGTTCGTGAGTTGTTTAATTAAGGCTGCCTCGGAGTATATCTTCCGTTAGAGCATTCTTGTGGTTCTGGAGTTTTATCATTTCAACAGATATAAATATATTTGTAAGAACCTTTGCATTTTATGCACAACCATAATTTTTTTATTAAGGGACTATGTCTACCTAGAGACTCGAAAACTTTTTTGGTGGAGAAGAAACGTATTTTTCCAACAAAAATGCGTTGAGAACCTAGAAAAATAGAAGTTTTAGTGATTTTTTGATAAAGACTACCGTTATGTATATCTTCGTTTGAAAAAATACTTTTCCTTTTCATCAATCGCTTCGCAGAAAAAATGGATTGGAATTTGTCATTTTTTTTCGGATTTCTAGGTGTACGGTGATGAAACAATTTCTGATTTTGAGTCTCAGTGTCAACTTGTAAAAACATTACAAGCAAGGTGCTTGGGAGAATTCAATTTAAATAGCATCATAGTGAGACAGTTATCGTATCACCAACGATTCATAATGATTAAGGAAATATAAGGAAAACCCATGTGAAAGCAACTACTGAATGTAAATGGTCTAAAAACACATTTTCACGATTCGAGTGCGAATTTATCGACAACATTTGAAAATTAACTATTTTTCGTAGAAATGAAACACTTGAGGCTGAAAATTGCAATTATAATAATATGTGAAATTCTGTTTTTCAATTTTGTACAAAAGTAATTCCACTCGCTATGATGACTGCCTGGTCGTGGTCCTGGGATGGAGGACCATCTTACGCTGCCCACGCAACTCTCGGTTCGGTAATAGCTCACGAGATTCTGCACGCATTTGATCTTCATCATCGTCGCCTGCCGATTGATCCAGATATCGTTAACGATCAATGGATCTGGATTACACCGGAAGCGTGGAATCGTCTCGAGGCGAAAATCGAGTGCGTTGCCAAATTATACGCGAAAAGATTTTGGCGAAAGGTGAAATTTTTCGGCAGCTATGTCGATGTTCAGGCAAGTCCATTGAACGATTGAACAAGCGTTATCTTGTTCCCGTTTAATCATATTTAATAAAAGTATGATCGTAGAAAAAAAATATAGAAAAGAAAGTATATACAAATTGGAAAATCATGTAGGTTTCGGTTTTATTTTGATCGAGAAAATTCATCATTGAGTCATTTGGGTCAAGTGTGCGCACTCAGTGATTTGAAGGAGTAATTCGCCGGAGCAAAACGAGGTTGCGCACTCTTAGCTACTGCCCACGGTTACCCCGAATAACTCCATCAGATCAATATATAATTAGTATGATATGGTTAACGATGACTTATCGGCAGAGTCTGGATGATAGATTTATTTCGATTTTCTTGGGGCACTGTTATCAATTTTCGGAATCTCGTTCATTCGTTATTCCAGTTTGATTGGAACGTGACGAGAAACGAGAACATTGCCGACATCGGAGCTCTGCAGATTTCTCATCAAACCTGGTATACCCTGAGCAACGGAAGGGATCGTACTCTGCCAGGTCTGGAGGCCCTTCGTCCGAGCCAGTTGTTTTTCTTAAGCGCCGCCCAGGTGAGCAACGCTCAAGCACAAATTCCATTTTTATAATAGAGTAATGATAATAATCACTCTGTTGTCTGCTTTGACGGAACAATGAGGACGAGAATGTAAAAATTGTTTCTCGATATCAGTGTAATTTCAATTACTGTAAAACCTTCGATTTTTCACTGACTGGACACATTTTATTTTGGTTGCAGACTTATTGTTCTAATATGACTGCCGAGGCCTATATCCTCTCCGTCGAGCTCGATTATCATACACCTTATCCAGAGAGGTAAAAACTGTGTATACGTACTCATCCTTTATTCAGAAGATAAATTTAGCGTTTGAAGTACTCCTCCGATCTGAAACCAAAAAGTACAATGATTGCAAGCACATAATAAAGACTAAATTCACATAGATTGATAAAATCATATGTGTCACAGGCCTGTACGATGAAGTGCCAGGGATTGTTAATATTACATTTTCTTAGATAACTCGTAAAACTTCGTCAACAAAATAGCTTTCTAAAACAACCTAATCTTAAACAACTGCTACAATCTAACTTAATAATAATTTAACTTAAATAACTAATAAATCGAGGGTCAAAACAAGCTTTATCAATGATCATAATCTGCTTTATAGTGCATTTATCAATTTATAACATGTTCCAATAATAAGCATTTCATAAGAATTATTGTCACTTTCACGTTCATAAGAATTATTGTCACTTTGAAAGTAAGTAAGTAATTAGTAACGATGTTTTTGTAAAATTGATCGAAAGAATGCAACAGTTTGAAGTAGAAAAATTATGTGAATTTACTGATTGTGAAAAAAATATCATCATTTTGCCGAGTTTTTCGGAATGTGAAATATTAACAATAATCCATTTTTCATCATGTTTGAGTAATTTCTAAAAATTATATTGCCTTCGAAAAATTAATTGCAATGTATTTACGAAATTGATAAGAAGAATGAAAAATCTATTGAGCAGATACATTACGTGAATTACTGACTATGGAAAAACAAGAAAAAATAGCGGAAGCTCGCCCATTTTTTTTTTTTATTTCATAAACCGGCTCTAGGAAATAAAAGTGAAACGAAAAATGTTTTTAGGGTCAACGTCGTTATGATGAACTCGCCGGCCTTCGCCGAGGCCTTTCGTTGTCCCGCTAATGCACGGATGAATCCATCCAAAAAGTGCAGCACATGGTGAGGCACGAAACCAGGTGCGGGGACCACTTTCCGTAAAATCATGCTGGTTACATTTGACATTTGTTCAACGGCTGCCCGTGGACTTGGCTCAATGCGCGAAAGGCGCCCCTTACTTTTCTTTTCTTCGTCTTTATCATTTTTTTTTTTACCGACGACCTCAACGGTCTTTTATCGAAGGAATTTTAGCACTTTGGAAATGGAAAGGTACGGAGTGGTCCAGCGTCACTGGCGAATTTGATTGGGTAATTAGTTCTCATTATTTTATGAAAAGAATTGCATAAAATAAACGGATAAGGGTTCCAACCCCCTCCCCCCAAACGAGCTGTAATTTTGAACAGAGCTTCCTTTTAATATTCTAAGAGTCTGTTTGCTTTTATTGGTTTTTGTTTGGGTTTTATTAGTACGGTAGAACCGCAGTAAAGTAAGTACATTTCATAATTCGATATTCCGAAAAATATCGCTGATCGGCAAATGTCATTTTGAGGGTTCTCTTAGAATATTAAACGGAAGCTAAAACGGTCGATCCGAGGAAAACGGGTAGGAGAGGGCGGTTGGGATCCTAGATTGACGGAAGGCAGCCGGAAAAAATCAAATTAAAACTGATATCTGTTCTCAGGTATACGAAAAAAAGAGACTTTGGATGATGGAAGAGAATAGGAGTGCGGAAAAAAGAATGAAGCGAAAGAAAAAGAGAAAATGGGAAAGAATGAAACGCGAGAGGATGACAACGCAATACGTTTCCTACGCTTGAAGATCTCTGGTAGATTCAGTGCCCGCCGAAAATGGATCGTGTGCCGGTCTCGCGACGATAAAGTGGGTCGCGATGATAGATCGAAAAGTTAAGCTTTGTTATAGCATTTTCAGAGTCTAATGGGGTCCGCGACGGTAACGATGCCGGCATGGTTTGTCAAGCTTCCGTTGTTGATGGGGAAATACATTTTTAAAGATGTAAAATACAAAACAAAAAAAAACACGAATGCCATTAATCATTTAAACCCTTTTAACGATGCTTCAAAAGAAGATTTTAGGACGAAAGAATATTCAATAACCATGAAAAAAAAGAATCAAACACGAGATTGACACGAGGCCGAAGGGATTTTAAAATTAATAAAAATTAAATGGTTTCATAGAATACAGCTTCGATCGTTATTTTCGCAAGATCCTAGGGTATATTTCGCTATTAGTTCCACGAGAAGTCGAAGACCAGAAAAAAAAAACGCCGCCAACGGATCGAGTTCGAGAATGGACAATTTGCAATAATAACGATTCTTGAATTTGTTGTTCGAGTTACAATTCAGTGTTCGTAGAGAAGATCAAAAGAGCGTAACGAAAAAAAAACCATGTACGTTTCATTTCTGTTTCACTATGGTTTATCGACAAGCGTTGTTTCGTAGTGTTTTTAGCATTGACGGCAAAAAAAAAAATCGTGAACTGTGATAATTCTTCGGCAATTGCGCAATTCGAAGGATCCGTTCTGATCAACATCCGACGTAGATCAGACAAAGAAAAACGAAAATATCACAAATTGGCTTAATAAATTTACACGAGCGTCGTTGAAATTTATCAATTGGACAAAAAATGAAGAGGGACGGATCCGCCCTGATCGAATCGAAAGCATAAAGTAGATAATATCGTTTAAACCACCCTTGTAAATGTACACTGCTGAGGTGACTCTTATTGCAAAATAAATATTATTTATACAAAAAAATGATAATGTTAAGAAGACGACCATCACATACTTCCTATCCTGAAAGTCCACGATTCGTACATCAATCGCCAATCGTCGGATAATCATCGTAAGAAATTTACCATTTGCGGATCCGTTTTTTATGAATTTTTTTTTCGACGTTTTACAATCAAACCGCTGTCAGAACTTTTAACACTTTACCGACCGCTAGTGGTTCAATAGCATGCCCATGCCCGACCGGCCGCACAACCGCCTTTCGTTTGATGAGCTCTGTTAATAGAGTATCGGTTGGTAAACGTTAACGAGGGAAAGCCGATTAATCCGCGGGCCGTCGGTAATGTGTTAACATTGCATTAAATGAAACTTTAATTTAACGATTTTTTTTTCAGTTTTACACCAATTTAAAAGTCTATCGATCTTACTCATTTATGTCAGGCCTTGCAAATTTTAGTTGTAAATACAGTTTATTTAATAATAAATTTACTCTTCGAGATACTTGTTTTCAACTTTCAATAATAATCGAGGTCAACTTTGACAATGATGGCATCTGCTTGACTAAGTGTATCAGTGACTGTACAACACTTCCAATTGAACGATAAAAAAATTCTCAATTTATACATTTTATTATTGCATTCGGATCATGTTATTATTATCAATAATTCACCAAAACATCAATGCATATAATATTTGACATCGATTTTCGAATAAACTTAGCCTGACTAATCGCTTGGTCCTAAATCTTGATGATGTAATGTCGTTTCGCGACGATTGGAATCTATGGAAGCTGTTTCCCAATAAGTGATCCTATCGAACCCAGGTGTTCGTAACTACTAAATCATTTGGTAAATAATTATTAATTCATTTACGTATTATCCTATCAAGATTCAGGATTCCTAAAATTTTCGAGAATTTTGACAATTTTTTATATCCATTCAGTAATTGACCTTTAAGTTTCGAAAAAAAAATACATTGTTTATTTTGATTTTATAATCTGTCATAAATTATTTCTTAACCTTATTTCTACAAAATTTGAATATTACAATGTTACTGGCATTCAGAATTGAATGTTTCCATAGATTTCAAATATACTTGAAACAATGTATTTGAAACGTCACCACGTGAGTATGTAACTTTCGATTATTTTTCGAGTTTGACTCGGGTCACACTTCGTATTATAACTTGATAGAAACAAATGAGGACCGTTGGCCACGCCTTCGCCGTGTGAATCAAATATCTGTAACGATATTTTCCAGTGTACCAGCAAACATTCTTTTGCCTTAATTTGAGAACCCTTCGTTTGTCGGGTGTTCATTTTCGTGGAGAAAAAATATAGACAAGCCATTTTCTAAATGTGTGGAAAGATTCTCGAGATCGATCACCAACCTCATTGAAGGCGAAGGAAAGTGTCCTATACGCAAAGAACTACCGAGCTGTCACTCCGATTACGATTATATTATCAATAACTGTCGAAAATATATGATTTTTTTAATTTAATTTACAAGATTTTCATTTTCTGCCGTTTTTTCTCATCATTTTTTTTCGACGTATCGACCCGTATGCGCGTCCGTTCATTGCGATTATACGGTCCAGCGTGGCTTAGGAATAAACATCAATTGAAATGATTTGGACAGCTGACCGTGGTGACCTGTCAGATGGCTTAACATGTCAACGGATTTCAGCCTTTGCTTTTACATCCTCCGGATAACGATTCAGGTAAATTGTTATTTATAAAATGAACAAAAAAAAAACATTTTTGATACACAAATTCTTTTTAAACTTCATTTAAATTTTGTTCAAGCCAAGATTTCATTTAAATATTCCTGGTTGCCCAAAAAGATTTCAGATAACTTGACAGCAAATTTGTTCCTTATGAAAAATACTTTTCTTCGAGAAAGTATATTTCCTTATAGATTTCCATCGGTCAGATAGAAAACTTGACGGCGTTGTAAAGATAACATGAAAATTACAAAAATATCACGTATTTGGGTTTATTGTTAAATAAGGCAAATACATTTTTAAAAATTTGCCTCAGGTTCTGGTTTTCGGATATCGCGATTCTCACACAGTTATTGTGAATTCAAAGTTTACACCATACGTATCCGAATTCGAGTATGCGTCGCGATTTCATCCCTCGAAAAATCCCGATTGTGGCTCATCGTGGTCCGGGAGCCCGGACGAATACGAGGATGGAATTAATCGAGAAAATTTCGCGCGATACGGGCGATCACCGGAAGAGGGTCCATCAGTCGGTCAAGAACCATCGATCGAATTGCGAGCTATTCTCGTTCGTTGTCCGATGACCGACGGAGAAACGTAAGTTCGACGGTTCTGGCTTTTTTTTGCTTCCTATTTTTATAATCGTATGATCATACGTTGATAATTCAGAGAGATAAAAAAAAAGTTCTGCCCCGAGTATGGTCGGACCGATCATATTTACTGCATAAATGTAAGATTACTTAAGGTTATGGAGAAAAACAGTGTGACTATGTTTTGGGGTTATTGTCATTGTGGCAAAAACCTAGCCTGGTGGGGTTAAATGAATTTCAGATTCGGTTTCAGCCGGCGTACAAATAAATAGTAAACATGGTCTGACCCTCAGACCAGAAATGTTTTTGTTTGCCTTTAACAAATTTATCTGAACCGAAAAATATTGATAAATTGTCTAGTGTCTTAACAAAGTTATCGCCAATTTCTGAAAAGCAATTTTGTTACGGTGTGCAAATATCATCGTTCTTCCGGTGCAATATTAATCAATACTTCACCTCATTAGGGATGATATTGTTACGAGCCGCGAAATATTCAATATAACAGCCGGAAGAAGTCAAGACATTCTTGATTTTCACGGCTTCGACAAAGATGAACCGACTCGTCATTCGGAAGTCCGCGATTGTCGGAGGAAGCTGGTCATCACCATGAGATTCAACAACATTGGGAGGGTACAAAATATTTATGCATTAAAATGATTTATCGTCAAAATCAAACGAGTAGAAAAGAAATGGAATAAAAGTGTACGATAATCGGAATAATTACGTTTGCGTGAGGTATTCATCAGACGAAATTAAATTCTGAGATTTTCAATTTGCACATCGAACAAACCTTCAGATACTTATTTATTCTGCACTAACCCTTAAACGTTAGACGAAGACCCAGGAGGAATTTGTGGTTATTGATCATGTCCTCGATCCTGTCACGATGCACAAAGCCCGACTCCTCAACCCGCTCGTTGTTAAAGTCCGACAGGAACCTGTTTTACAGCTCTACGCTCTCAAGTTTCAAGAGGTAAAGCGAAATAACGATTCGAATATCTTTACATACGACGTGGCAATACCCATTATCGATCGATCGTAATTTACCGATCAGTGAATTCATTTTCCGGCTGCAACTTACTGATCGTCGATAAGCAAGGTCGCATATTTCCTGAGTTACCGATCGGTTTGTACGTCGGACAGAAATTGTCGATAAGTTTTCCATGGAATGTTACTTCTTTCTCAACGATTGTACTGGTAGAGACGTTTCTAAATCCACGATCGTACTTGCAGGAATCTTTCTTATCGACGATCGGTTATGAGCTTTCTGCGGGAGCTTAATCTTTGTGAATTTCCGTTTTTACCAATAAATGACGAACGCTAGCATGTAAAGGTTATTTTTCTTTGTCTTCATTATATACAGGTGGTAAATGCGGAAGCTAAGGAAGAAGTGATAAACAATAAACAATCAAACTTTAAGGGATGCGACGATACTTCGGAAAATCCTACATGCGGCCAAATGTTTATGGACGACGAGCCCATACCATACAGTCGCGTGAGATTCCGTGTTCCAAAAATTGAACGTCTCCTTCTGCTTATTTCCGCAATAAATAAACGTTCAAAAACTCGGATTTTTTCGTTTATGCAGGGTTTTTGTTGCTCCTGCGATCCCGAAGTGAACATTCAACGACAAATATTGGCCCTCAATGACACCGTGCCTCAGCCTGGGTCGAGCTTTTTTTCCAGGAGCAAAGACAGGCTTATCAAGCCCTTCAAAAATATTCGAAGCGTTGAAGAAACGTTGATTGATCCTTCAGATTCTTATGAATCGAGTTTACTCTCGTCCCCGAGGGATATCAATAATATACCGCGTATCCCAGAAAATCACTTTTACCAACAAAACTTTAATCCGCTCGAGAGTGATTCGACACTTGTAGAGAATTCGTACAAGGACGAGAAGGATTTGTTGAACTTGAAAAATGTCAAACTGACGAATGGAAGTCTCGGCAGAGCTTCAAGGTCTGGCAAGATTGCGAGTGGGAATAGAATAGAGGCTGGAGGCTCTCGACGTAGGGGCGCTCCGACCTTGATACAATATTCGTCGGGAACGATTAATGAAAATCCCGGGAATCTCCCAGACGCCAGACGAGACACCGAAATGAACGGTAAAGACGAAATATCCGAGTCTCATCGAAAACACGAAGAAAACTTGCCGAAGCGCAAATCGTCCATAAATATAATCGACGAATTGGCTAAGTTGGAGGCAGATTACAAAAACTTTCGTATTTCGAGTATCACGGGAGACGAGGGGAAAGGAGATTATAAGGAGGAAGAGAACCGGCGTAATATCGAGAGAGAAACTTTTAGAGATAAGAATTATCTGGATCGTGGGCTCAATGCGGATGACGTGGAAAAGTTTCGTCCAATTGACAGTCTTGAGAAGGAATTAACCTCAAAGAATGAGCAGGATAATGGAAATTACGCGTCATCGTCGGGTTCGAGAGAAAGTCGACGAGTTGAAGAGAATGTTCATCATTCTGAATCTACGAAAGATATCCATTCAGAAGTATCTCAAGAGAGAATCGATCGGTCGAGAAACCCTCATGCAACAACTTTGCCAATTTCAGAAGCCCAGACCGCAGCAGTTTTCTGGCAAAAGCTAGCCAGTGATGGAGTTTATTCCTCGAGTAAAAAAAAAAATGTTAATTCCAAACTAATCATCACAAACGCCCTTCGTCCGTCGACAGAAGTGAAGAATTTTGATGAAAACACTGTTCATCAAGCTGCTAATCTTCATTCGGATTCTATTCCTGACAACAGTGCAGAATCGTTCTCACTGGATAATACGCAACCAAACAACGATCGGTCAATCCTGAAAGGAAAGTTCGACCGATCAATTTTTCAAAGATTCAATACTGTAGAGAATAGATTCGACATGAGAATGACTCCGGGATTGACGGCGAAGGATCATCGCGATTGGAACGATTTTACGACCAGCTCCGACGAAACGTTCAGTCGTGCGGAAAATTTTACAGATTCGTTCTCAAGTTTTTTGGATGGGAATCGGACGAGAAACGATGCATTCGCGTCGAGGGGCTCGTTGAGAAATCAGTTGGGAAATTGGCTCACGTACGACGAACGCAAGCGATACGAGTCTAAAGGTGATAGCGAGCGCTTGAAAAAGAATTACGGCGAGAAAATTGAATTCCGAAATAAAGGCGAGTTCGGAGAGATGAGTTTCGCTACGTTGCTTAACGCCACGACCAAGATACATGATCACCAAGAAGATACTTCGAGCGCCCCCAATCCTATTGAAAGACCAGTAGAAATTTATTCGGAAAATCGTTACGATCGAGAATTTTTTCAGGGGATCAATGATGCATTGAATATTCCAAAAGTCGGATCCAACTACGAAAATGCTTCCCATAGAGCTTCACGGAATTCGAAACATCTGAAATATCCAAGATCTCATCGTTCGATCACCAAAGCCAATCGGTTTTCTAGCAACGTCAACGATCAATATGGAAACGTACGCGAAAAGTGGATCATTAGACGAAATCGAAAAAGCAAAGAGACTTCTGAATATGACAGTACGGCGATGAAAAAATTCCCTCCTCAAGTTCATGATACAATTCCTTCGATTATCGCCAAAGGAAACTATTCAATACTATATCGAAATTCAATAAAAACGCCGAAGGATTTTCATCGAAACGACAACAATTTTACCCGAATCTCTCGAAAGGGGAAAGAACGTTTTATCGATAATGAATTTCCGTTAAAAAACACTAATGATATTTCGCAGAATCGTTGTTATCTGCACATTAATCCTGCTTGCGACCACGTAAATGGAAACGTTCATAATGTCAAAAAAAATGATGTTACCGCTCCCGTGATTGAAGTCACGAAAAACGTCAGAGACGACGCCAAGCCAGTTTTCGAAACTCTTCAGACGACAGTGTATAAAGTCGTCATAGATAGATTTACGTTGGCCAATGAAAACAAGGCTATGGCGGAACATCAGGAAAATTTTGTTGAAGGTGCTAATTCATCTGTAAAAGTGCATGAACGGATGGTGTCAACAGCAACACTTGTAGAGGCTTCGTTGCTACCTAAAAATGAGTCTTTCTTGAAATCCGTTACTGAAGTATCCGCGACGATGACACCACGATTTTCGATCGATAGTATAAAAAAGTTTGACGACTTCCACGATTTTTCGAGTAACGGAAAACAACGGATAAATCCGCTTGTTTCATACGACCGAGAAATATCAAAGGAGCTTGCAACAGATAGCAAGAAGCTTTTGACGAACAGCCCGACGCTTGATTCGTCTTTCAAAGTTCGCTCGGCCTTATTGACGATAGAGAATTTGAAGAAAGAATTGAAAAACGAAGCTGAACATTATTCTCCATTTTTCCAATCGGGAAGTACAGCTGGTGAATCGAGTTTGGAAAAGGTTGAACGATATTGGAAAAACCCGGGAAACGTGCGAGAAATTAATACGGTATTGACGCCCGCTGAAAAAGTCGAAGATTTGATCACCGACCAGGAAACTCTTCCACCAGACGAAGAGACGAAACTCACCACGTTTCATTTATCGCAAACAACGAATTTTTCATTTTCCACACGAGCATTTCCATTTGTGGAATCGGTGAATTCGAATGCCACGGTTTTTTCACGATTGCCGGTTCGAAACATTCAAGATACTTTACCAAAAAAGATGAATATCAATTCCATGATGCATGAAAAGTTCCATCCATCGTTTACGGAGTTTTTAGAGCCTCTTAAGAGTGAAAGTGTGCAGGAAAAAAAATTACATCGTCGTCGCCATCGACGTAAGAATACTGCCAACAAAAAACAATTTTCGAAATATAAACGGAGTTCCAAAGAAAATAACGTTACGACGAGAGCGGAGGATCCTTTCGAAAAGGGAGGGGTTCAAAGCTCGGATGATCCGCAACGCGAAATAAATTTTTTAAGAGAAATTATAGGTTCCAATAGTAAAATAGAGACGACGACGTTACCGATGCACTTAATCGGTTTTCCAATTCCGCGTGCCTACAAAAAACGAAAACCCAACTATGGCGAAACACAGGATGCTTCGAGAGGAAATCTTCAGAACAAGCATGAAATTTCACACAGCAATCAAAAAAGAGTAGAGCTTGGTAATCGGAGGTCAATCGATGATTTCTATTCTAATATTGAAGCTCCTATCAAAGATTTTTTAGCCGTTCACAAGAACGTTGAAAATGATGTAGCACACACGAATTTCAATCACGATACGGAAACAGTTGATTTACCATTAAAAACGATTCGAAAAAGTATAATTCTTGAAGAACTATCCAATTCGAGTTTGGGATCCATCACTACGAACACCGCAGAGAGTATGAGACCGGGAGTCATAACTGGAATACTTCAGAGAAATTTTCAAACAGCGAAGTCCCAAAAATTTCCATCGGTTTACCCGAGATCGAGTGATATCATCGCTGCGTCCCGAAACAGCGAGGCGATTAATAACGTGGCAAACTCCGATGACGAAACTAACAAGAGAGATGATATCGCGGAGATTGATGAAAACGGGGGTGGAGATCTAATTTTTTACGACTATAACGAAAGCGAGGACGACAATAGCGACAACGAAAATATCGATGACAAGAGGAGTCTCAATGATATTGCACCGGAAGGGATAATAGATGGAATCGAGCCTGCGGACGGATGGAAGGAAAAGATGGAACTGCTGAAACTTAAAAAACACGCGGACGTTCTGAAGGAGTATTTGAATTGGCGTCAGGACGTAGCGCCTCTCGAGCCATTACAGTTTACAGGTTATACCACTAAAATAGCTATGACCAATGAGAGGCCGGATGAAACAGCTATTTTTATTCCTACGACCACGTCCATTGAAAATCGCTCAGCGCCTATCTCAAGTGCAGAATCTACATGTTCGACAAGTGAGGAAACCCTTTTTACACCGATCGAAAGGTCATCGAGTACTTCGGACACCTCTTATCAACAAGATGTCGGTGTTGAAGTAACGACCAACATTAACACGCTAGAATCGCTCGCCAGTACGGCGGTAACTCGCGACGCAACTAGGAACTTCGACAAATCGATAACTACGAACAAAGTCGATGTTCCAACTACGTGTTTCCTGAATAGCAATGATCGCGATAAAACAACGATAAAGGTGTTTTCTCAAAACGAGGATTCCATAGGAAGAATATTACCTCCGTGCGACTCGAAAGTTGAATGTCCTTTAAATATAGACGACCATTCAAACACACCAACAACCCCCAATCTCTCTTCTGATTACTCGCCTGAAACTCAACCAGGCCTCATTTCAGATCTTCGAACTCCTTGCAGTGATGTCGACAATGATCTACTCATAATATCAATTTTAGAAAAAAGTCAAGAAGAAAGCAAGAAAAATCGCGGAGTGAAAGGGGGCAGAGATCCAGTGGCGAAAATTTATAAGATTCGTGATGAAGGTAAATTGACGACGGCCAATTCTCTCAGTCATCGTCGCATCCTCAGAAAAAAGATTTCACGTCGCAAAGCCGAACGCAAGCTAAAACTAGTACCAGGAAGGCGATTAATGGCCATCCAACCAGTTAACGAGGATTATGAGAAATACAATGAAGACATGGATTCAGAGGACAGCGAAAAAAAGATGGACATTGATTCGTTCGGTGATGCGAGTACGAGGAACCTCGATGTTGACGAGGACGATGCGATGCTTAAACAGAAATGGAATTACATAATTGGCAAAATAATGCGCGAGAATTATTCGGAATCGTCGCTTATCGAAAATAAAACGGAATCTGGGCTCAAGGATTTTTCAGATTATAACGGATCGATACTGACGCATTTGCACTTTTACGACGCAGACAAGTATATAAGAAAAGTCGCGAAGCAAATCGTCAAGGATAGAAATATTTATGATATTGAAAATAAAAAAAATTATCAGCGAGAAAATATTTCTCGAGTGAAGAGAAAGTTGCTGGAACACCCGGATCAGAGTACGTTCGGGTTTGGGTACGGTATAGCCGATGCTAATCAAGATGGCGCGGATTCGATAAACTCCCAAAGCCCAGCAGACAACAACACAGTTTCCCGTATCACTAAAGAGTCCAGTCAACGAAAAGGTGGCCATGATTATGCCATCTCATTGACTGGTAAAATCCACGTGGAAGGTGGAACGAATGGTCAGCCTATTTCAATCAGTTTTGATACATCCCCGCATTTAACAAAAATAAATGGAACTCGTTCATCAACGACCAATAACACCGTGGAACTCACGAATAATACAAACGGCGGTGGCTCAGCTTCCTTGAATACGAACATTCTCTCGAGTATCTTCAACATAGCCCCGGCGCCAAAAGAAATTGAAAATACTTTACGAAAGAATGATGAAAGTCCAAATTCCATTGTTTCTCAACCGCCGCGCCCCGTCAGAGACGATGAATCGGGAGAAATAAAAAATCAAGAAAATCGTAGCGGAGATTCTTCTAATTTTATACAAACAGCTGCCAAAATCCGAAAGACAAGAGCTGTGGATCCTCGATCTGCCAAATGGAATTCCAAACATCATGGCGACAGATCTGTTGACTTGGAAGGCTTCCAAAACTCAAACGAGGATGCTGAGGATTATCCGGAATCTTCTCTTGAATATGAATACAACAACAATTATCCGCTAATTTACCCCAACCACAAAACCCTCGAATCAGAGCGCGATTTTTCCGTCTTCGATAATCGTGGCAAACTCAACAGTCCAGAAGTCAAAGTGATCAAGATCGTTCCATTGACCATCGACAAACCAACGTCCGCATTCTCGCTATTGAAGCAAAATCAAAAAATTCCTGAAGCTAAGGTGAGCAGGATGACCGCTTCGCAATTGCCAAAAATGAAGGACGACGATGTACCAGGCAGGACTGTCTTACCGGGAAAGATCAAACCAGCTGAATTACCGCTACAAGACCAGGAACGGATTATTGAAGCACACTCCGTTTGCCCATTCCCGAAAGATGAAGCAAAAGACCTCACTGATGCACCGCTGGATGAAAATATTTTCACGAATAATTCGATTCCAACAGCAGGTCTTGTAGTGAATGAAACTGATAAAGGAGGTGGCAATTCTAATCGTAACTTCGAGCAGATACCTATGTTTAACATTCACATTCAACAGAAGCCAATCAATAAATCAGATCATAATTTCATTGTTCTCCCGGGTTCTCCTGATGAAGGCGATTGCCCAAATATAGACGTAACGCGACCATCCACTGTCGTCGATGATTCTTTGAAGTTATGTTCCCAAAATAATTTCAGCGATCAAACGGTCAGTACAAATATCGTAACAAATCCAACAGTTACGACGCCCTGTTCGGAAACCGATAAGCCGGATATTCAGACCAGTACAAGTATTCCGGACTATATTCAATGCGAGACCACGCGACCAACCGAAAAACCTTCCACGCATGAACATGACCGTGAAACTTTACCAGCAACTACTACACCTCACTCTTTTGACAAGTCAGAAGCGCGAAATCGAATTCGGATGAGAAACATGTTGGCGATCCTCGAATTCATGAAGAAAATCAATCGAATAATGAGCCAAGAGGACGAAACAAATTTTCCGAGCGACGACTATAACGATGCTGTCATAAAGTTGGAGAGAGTTATAATTATACCTAATAACTCGGACGATATTAAAAGTACCACACATTCCACAGTGCTGGTCGGCGTGGATTCGGAACACAATTCTCCCTGCAAGGAATCGTCGGTGCTGCCAACTTCAAGGCCACCTTTACCTAAACTGATTAGTATTATCCAAAACGGCGGTTGTAAAGAGGATGGATTTTCGGATAGCTCCTTATTCGATAACAAGAGATTCATAGAAAAGAACGAGGATCAAAGTTTTTTGTTCGATGAAAAAAATGATAAGATCATGGATCAGGCATCGATATTCGGTAATAATCTTAAGAGCAATCGTTTTGATTCGGACTTTCAAAGTAGTAGGCGCGCAACAAATTTTATGAAAAAAGAGGCGATCGATTCATCGACCGAACCTTTTGTACGCACGACACATATTTCACAAAATTCTGGAGGAACGAGCAACAATCAGGTGTCCGGCTTGAGAAATGAGACTTCGGCGAGTCGCGAAGGGACGAACTTTGGCAAAAAGAGAAGAAAAATGAGATACGAATCTGTTAATAAGAGAAAAGCAACGAGGATGTCCGAGTCTTCTATAAATCAACGTCACCCCTCGATAAATCATTTCCCGTCGATTCGTGATAGTTATGTTTTTTACGATCAATCGAATGTTGGAGGAGAGATTGATCGAAGCAAATTGTCGAGTGACGTGTCCGATCGGATCGACGATGAAACGTTCGGAAAAGTCGCGGTAGCCGAAAATACATTCAGGGAAAAACGGAAAAGGAAGAAAAAACGAAAACGCAAAAGGAAGAAAACGAAGAAAAAAAAGGGCAAGGTTCGTGACAGAGAGGTGGCGACTGGAAAAAGCTGGTGGCCATTAAAAAGACAGCTGATGAGCTTCACCGAGAAGCATCATTTTTCATTGGAGTCGAACTTTGGGCCTACCGAACGACCAAAGATGAAGAAACGTACGAGTTATCAAAGGTCCTCGCCGTTGGTCGAACGAAAAATACGTAAGGTGCACCTTCACGATCAACACCAGGGGAACATGAAACCAAGCAAGACCCATCCCAGGCACGAAAAGAGAAAAGAGACGAATGTAGTAAAGATAAAAACGAACAGTCGGAAGAACGCTGCTGCATCAGGAAGAAATAAACGACAAATAAATCCTCGTGGTACACAATCTCGAGGTGGGCAGGATTGTATGGATCGTCGACATCCTCCGAACACAGATCCCGTGAAGTATCTTGAATCTGCTCATTGTCTGCGCTTCAGTGACTTGTGGCAAGAAACTTGGCAACAGCCGAATTTTATATCTTTGCATAAAAACATCTGTACTATTCGGATTGCTTACGAGAATACTGTGTCAGCAGCAGAAAGTAGGTTTTTTAAAGACGAAAGTTCAATCGTCAGAATTTGAAGGTATTGTGGGATGGATATTAAAGAATCATCAACATTTGTATAGATATTATTATTAACACATAGGATCACGCGACTGATTAAGTTAAGTTTCATATAAACAAGCCGCGTTCGTCAGTCTATTTTAAAGTAAAAGATTTATTTTTACGATTAATTAATAAGCAATTGTCGAAAACTCAATATCTTGCATCAAATACAGCCTGTTTTTGGGAAACTACTGATAATAATAAGATTATCCGAACGCATTAATTAAATTTGAAAATTGAGACACTTTTTTTCGGACAGTTGAAACAGAATCACCTTAAACTTTGAATGGTTAAAATGCGACAGAGATAAATTGAAAATCATGCAAAGGTTTTTATACTTTCTTATCAGTACTTCCAATCTCGATTTTAAAAAGTTTCAAATCATTTAAGTAGGAATTAAATGAATAAAAACAAACCATTAGGTCACAACGATGCAAATATCAACTGGGCTAGAAAAGATGTACAGTCACTGACCAAACCTCAATCAAGCTCTTACCAACACTGTCGAGTTTGACTTCGATTAATATTTAAATGTACGACATGATCTAGGCTTATAAATCCAGAATCCATCGATTTTCGACTAACTCTTTGCTTGTCCATCCAGTAATGAATTTATGATTCTTATAATTAATGAATTTGTACTATTGAATTGTTATTATTATTAATGAATTTGCCTATTGAATATCATTGTCATCTGATTGCTTAGTTACTTAGGCGAGCAAAACAAACTTTGTACCTTGGAAGTCGGTTCGAAATCAGATTTACAAATAATTTTTAGGTATTCCGTGTACGAGTTGGAGAATCCGATATTGGAACATACGGTGTATATGCAACTGTTCGAGAAACACAGTTTAGCGGATGGTACGACACACTGGGACGATCTAACTCGGGGTACGATGGTTAGAATGGGGACTTTCATTAGACATCAGAGGGACGACAAGCCAACTATCGTCTTCACGTATACCGGGGCTAGAATGGAGGCGCAGAACAGAGCTCTGAATTTAGATCCAACGAGGCAGAGACTTCTGGTACCATCGCCAGTGCCACCGAACAAGGCGTCTCAGTATTCCGCAGTTCGAGGTACTGTATCCTCGAATCTCTGTTAATTAACAGATAATAGTCCTCTTTATGTCTATATAAGGAATAAAACGCCAATCAACATTAAATCATCACGTATCCGTGGTTTCTGCGTGAGAAAACGACGTTTTATTTCGCTATTTGATTTGTATTCTTTTTTGCATATTTTATTTTTTAAATTAATTAATGAATTTTGTTTTTAAATTGATTCAATTGAAAATCAAACAAACGTGAAGAATTTTTTTTGCAGAGGGAAAAACAGATTAGGGGATACGGTTTTCATTGGTTTTATAAAATAATCATTAATAATATTTTGGGGTTGAAAAATACTGATATAAAAACCTGATGTAAATATATTTTTATTTTCTTATATATTCTACTTTAATCTTAATCTACTTGTTTCATAAATGCATTAGGACTCCGATGACTTTCCTATAGGAAAAGTCCTTCAATTCTTCATAAAACTGCTCTACGGTCTCTATTGTATACTCATCCTGAAAGCTATCCATTTTTTTACTTTGGAGTATGAAGACGCAGACTTCCCTAATATGTTATGCAACGACGTTGAAGTTTGCATCGCTGAAAATAAACGAAAATCAATTCTATTTATATATTGTAATTTTTCGGCCAATTTTGAATGCAAATATCCTCTTAATAGGACAATGCATTTAAACTACAGATTATTGATCAATATTTGCAAATAAGTCTTTGTCGTACCAGAAGAAAAAACAAAGCTGAAAGAGAAAACTCGTTGCATTCCTATTATGGAAAACTTCAAACTTCAATAATGGAATAATTGCTCATATTCTTTAAACAAAATACTTAATCACAGATATAATTTCAGTTTTGTCCATTTCCACATTAGTACAGCAAATTGCCATCTTCGAAAGTTTATTGTAAAATAATTGAGCAACGTAACTTATCGAAAATTGGCATACGGTTGATTAAAACATGAGGCTATCGTGTTAGTAGAGATTTATTTTCGTACTATTCTCATTTACGGCTAAGAACAAGATCAAGAACCCCTATAAACAGTTTTGGTATGAAAAAAAAGGTAACAATTTCCAAGATTCTCAAAGCCAAAAATAGTTCGTAGTCAACATGGGTCAACGAGCGCATAAGTGTAAGCATGAGTGAGTGTGTACTCGAAGGGTTATTAAAATGCTTATTTTTGTGGTATGGTTGAAAAACTGTTTGAACAAACAGGTCCGGGTGAGTATCTCGTGGTCCAGGCGAACGCTATAAGCAACGATGGGAAGGAGTGCGACAAGGCTGGCGTGAGTATCGCAGCGTTCGCAAAGCAGGATGATCGATGCGGACGCGCGAAAGGAAGCTGCTTGAAGAATCAGCCGTTGGCTTATTGGAGACACGACATGGTAAAGTTTTGTATTTCACGGGCCAAGAACGATACCAAACCGGATAGATATGAAGCCGTTGATATATAGAAAAAGTAGGACGTGGTTATATTTGACCGTGAGTAATGATACATCGACAGGAAGCCCGAGATTCCGGAAGACCCGGTTGTTACTTCTTGAGCAATTTTGCCACTGTACCAAGCGATCCGATCAAGTACAACATTAGTGGTACCGGAAGCCAAGAATATCTGGGCCTCGAGTACCACTCGAGTCACGTTTCAATTATTGATATTGAAGTGAGAACAGACTACAATGCCATTGTCAGAGTTGGGTGAGTATTCAACACTACTCTCAAGATGTGCCTCGAACTAATACTGCACGGAGATGAGAAGATGGTGGTGACGTATTGTGGCGTTACGCTATTTACAAAAGCCCCTTATCGTTGAAAAAACTTTCGAGGCATCGTACTCTGATTCCCAATGAATCCTACCCTTAAATATCATATCACAGCCTGATGCATGTATTTAAAATAGACGTCAACTTGCTTGGCTCTCATAAATCGATGTATAATTGAGGTATGATTGAACGGACGTTAAAAAATCGCAAAAGTCTTGAACGTTTGGGAAATTATAGATCTTGATCGAATAATAATACACGAATTATTTTATGGGAAAATAGCAAACGTTATTGTTGCAAAAACGAATGTAACTCAATCGCCCAAAATAAATAGACCGCGTTGTCGCAATTGGCAATCAACGCATAAAATATTAAAATATTGATTTTGCCGATGAATAATTGAGTGATCATTGGAAAATTTAATATATACTGAGCAGTTGGATGTTTTTTCATGATAGTATGAAGATCTGAATGTAGTAATCGAATTTAAAATTGAAGAAACTTTTTGCGGGACTGTTAGAAGAGAACGACATCGAAGTTTTAATCGTTGGAATGCAACAAAGACAAACGCTATTCGTCTTCTTAACTTATTGCGTCAGCTTGCGCTGTAAAAATCGATGTAACCTTTTCACATTTTCTTATCAAATACTTTCAATTTTTATTTAAAACAAACGTTTCTGATGTGATAATTGAAGCAGGGAAATGAAAGAGCATACAAAATCGTTGCGTCAAGGAGAGTTGAATGATTATTGAAAGTAGAAAAAGAACATTTCTAAATATGAATTTATTCGATTATAGGAATTCGGGTCTTGGTGCATTGAACAACTATAATCTCCCTAACGCAAGCAACGTTTCACCGTTAACGCAATGGCGTAAAAAATTATACTGCTAAAAATATTAACCAAACGTCACATCGCAGTTTTCGCGCGCAAGCCTACGTGAACGTATATGGAATTCTTTTTATTTCTCCGGAAAGTTAAACCCCATCGAAAAATCGAAGGGACAAGAATGTTGGTTATTTCCTCATCGCGTATTCAATTTCGAGTTAACCGATTTCTCAACTTTGGCGAGCTCGCCAAGTATTTCCGTGCGGCAAATAAACAGAATGCTTTGCTGGGGAAACAGGATTGCAAACGTGTACACATAGACGCCGTCTATTGCCACAGATCCTCCGGTCGAGTGACCGAGGTCTACATCGACAGTACATCGCTTGAGCATACAGTGGTTACCATGGTGATAAGCAACATGGGCCTTGCATCTTCGTCTTACCAGCCAAGAATCGCCGATTGTCCCCCGGGACTTCCGGTCTCATGGAGCAAAGCCAAGGGAATCATGCAAATAATACCACCTCAGCATGATCATCGTGTCACCCTGGATCTCTATGGCCAATTATTGCTAAATGGTTTTCATTGTACCGGTAAGATATCGATAATTTGAGCCTATCGGCATGGCGTCTCACTCTTGCTGAGTCGAATTGGTAATTCAGTGATATAACAAATTATTATTAAGACCTGAGAATTCAATACAGACATATTTTCATGCAAATACTGAACTAAATTGATAAAATTGCATAATTTTAATAATAAGTGTGATAAATTTCAAAATAATAAATAATAATATTTTCATAAAAGTTAGTTATTAAAATGTATTATTACTATCTTATTGAATACATTTTAATAAACTAATAAATGATAATATAATTTAAAAAGTTTTAATAATAATTCTGGTAAAAATATTGAAGTACAAATTACAAATTTCAGTATAAATAAAATATGTATTAAATTAGATGTGTATGACTATTAATGAATCTGATGAACGGTTTTATGATATCACAGCCGCAAAAAAAAAAAATAATTCACTCAAGCGTCAGACCTCAGTTAACAATATACAATTACGAGGTTGTTGAAATTCCTCAAAATGGAACGATCGTTGGTAATTAATATTTTCGCGTTAAGTCGAAGTAGTCAATCATCGGGGCGAGCTCGTTGCGATGCGTAGAATAAGAGTACAGAAGATGGATCGATGCTTCTGCGTTTGGCATTGCCTATGCGCTTGCATCGGAAGTGTCAGTGGATTGGCATGTCAACCGATGTCACTGGAGCATTATCACGCAGCGGGCTTTCAAGGACCGGTCCCCTTGATCTCCACGGAAACATCGTTACTAATGGATACTTTCAAAAATGTCCTCATTCTCAGTGGGCTACTGCTCCTATTGCTTCTTATTCTCGGTGAGCTAGAAACTTTTATCTTTTACATACAAAACAGCAAAAAACGTTGAATCTTTCGCAGTTTATTGTTTACCAACAATATAATTAATATATAATAATTTAATATGGCAATATTACTATAAATCAGTATAATATATAATATTATAGAATTATATATTAATTATATCGTTTGTGAGTAATGTATAAAGAATGTTTTAATTGCGATTTGAAATTGTTTGTATTAAACACTCTGTCGCAAAGAAAAATCACGGTGAAGAGACCAAAAATGATTCCCCGTTTTTTTTCGGTGTATATGGAAATTGAAAAATATTATGATTATTATTATCACAGTACAATTAATGATATGCTATAATAAAAGTAAAATATAAGTGACATTTTATAATAATATAAGAAATAACACTTTTTATTAAGATATATGTGGTATTCCATGCCTATTCGACCTGGGTTTGACACGTCACCTCTCCAATTTAAGGCGTGCTTTTTTATGTTATTGTACTACCCTTGAAAAGCACTCGATAATTTTTTCATATTATTTCGGAACGATTTGACTTCACAATATTTTTTTATAAATAAAAATTTAACGCCCAAATTTAAAAATCGGCAAAAATAACAAAAATCTTGTGCCACACATCAAACACTGTGAGTGTTGAAAAAAAGTGGGCGCGCGTTTCGTTTGGGCTGAAACGCGCTTTTCCCACAAAAAAAATGAGAAAACCAATGTTTTTTCAATACAACCAACAGCTCACGAAGCACAAAAATTCTAAACAAAATCTGTACAATTTGTGGTCAATTCTACATGACGTCATGTAATTTTTTTCCTCTAACTTTTTTCATTTTTTTTCTTTTATTTATTTTTCATTTTCTTTTCGAAAAAAGCGCGCTGTATGCCAAACGAAACGTACGCCCACTTTTTTTCAACACTCACAATGTTTGATATGTAACACATGATTTTAATGATTTTTTTCCGATTTTTAAATTTGGGCCTTTTTTTGTTTATAAAAAATATTGTGAAGCCACATTGTTGCGAAAAAATCTGAACGAATTCTCGAGTGCCTTTCAAATGTATTTCCAAACATAAAAAATCGCGGGTCAGATGGGAGAGGTGACGGGTCGGACTCAGGTTGAATCGGCATAGAATGCCCCATATATATATATTAAGATAGATATATATATATATATATATATATATATATATATTGTTCGCAAACAATATATGAAATTGTAATTTGTATAAAGATTACAATTCTGTTTTGCAACGATGCTTCCTGATAAACTGGTAAGAAAATGCCAAGGAAAAACCTTCTAAATTCCCTCGGGAGTTTAATATAGAAATGTTCCATATGATTGTTCATCTTTCCGTGTAATGCGTTTGAAAAGAAGAAAAATATATTTTTCAGGTTTCCTGAAGTGGTTCGTGGGATTATTTTCCCATCCAGTGGGTCGATGGGGCCTCCAGAGTATTCTCGATGGTAGCAAGATCGACAGTTATCTCGAACCCGAGTTACGATGCAGATGTGTGGTGACTGATGATGACGGGGTTCCGGTACACCCAGATACTGGGCAACGAACCGTTAGATTGTGCAGCAGGTTGATAAAAATAATTGTTCGGTGAAATATTAATAATGGAAAGATGCCTGATTAGAAGGAGACCAATCAATGGATTAACAATATTCATATTTGCTTAACGTTTTGCAGAAAGCTTGAGTTCGTCCTCAACCTAATTTTCTTCCTCATCTATCCGATAACGATTTGTCGTTGTCAATTTAGAAAATCGTCGCGACAACATCGTTGCTACGCTGATGACTCTAAGGTAGAATAGCACTCCCGAAAGTGAACTCAGAATCGCTATTTAAAAAAAAGAACTACAAGAAAAATCCTAAATTCTTGTTAGACTTGCCTGTTGAACGAAAAGTCGAGCGGCCCAAAATTAATATGTGTGAGCACATACGGCGACAGCAGAAATTCAAAGCTGGAGGCCGAGGATACGAGATACGTTATGAGCGAATTGAAAAAGTCTCAGGAATCGCTGCAGAATCCAAAAAGAATGAAAGCCGGATTGAGTGCTCGAAAACGCGATACGTGATACCACCAGCCGTACCTGGAAAATGACAAAAAAGGCATTACATTCCTGCACTAAATATTTAGAGTCCTAGGGGATATTTAAGCTGATGTCGGAACATTTTCTTCTTCGCATCGGGGTCCTGCAATCGAAGGTGATACAGTTCAGATATAAATCACGACAGAGCTGTAATTGAATCGGACACCTTTGATTCGCTCATTTTAATAGGGTATTACACTTCGAGTGTTCAGCGAGGATTTAACGCGAACAAAAGAGAAATCCCTCGCCCGTTATTATTATTATTTTTTTTTTCAAAAATAAATGTGTCTGCAAACGAACCGTGTTTTTTTTATTCTACACTACGGTAGTTCAGTCGTTGTTAAAATCTATAAATTTTAAGGTATTACTCGAAGAAAATTGAAGAAGGGCTAAAAGTGTTGATCATATGAGAAATAACAGTTCTTGACATAATAGATGGATTATTTATAAATTATCCAATACATAATACAATACATGGATTCTTTCTAAATTAATTAAATTCAATTGTTCACTGAATTATTCGCCTAGATGTATTTACCACAATCAATGAACTATTGATGAATTTCTCTCTTTTCACCTACAGATTATACAGATTGTTTCGGATCTCGATCACAGCATTGTTGGGTCGACAAGAGCTAGAAAACGTCTTAGGTGCCATTGTGAGGTTATTCAAGTAGTCGGTCCATGTGGTAGTTCGGCACAGTGTGAAATACAACGAATCTTTACGACTCCGGAGAGTGTTGGCATTGTACAATATTCGTATGCATCGTAACTCATCCATAGCTCATGTAATAAATTTGTAGCTATAGCGACGAAGATTTTGACAAGGTTACTGGACCCAGAGGTGTATTGGATGCCGAGAAGAAGCAACTAGAGACAACCAAGTATTAAAATTTCCTCAATTGGCTACTATCCCATATTACAATCAGTGTTCCAAATATCCTTCCTATTCAAAACAGCATTAAGAGTTTTCTTTTACCAAAAAATAGTATCACCAAAAAGTTTAAAGAAGAAAATACTATCTGCTAAACGCGGACTAACGACGCAAAGATTCGTAGGTACATTTACGAACGCAAGCAACGCAAACAAACCGGATGCAAAAATCACCTGGATATTAAATTAACATTCTGATAACTATACACATTCGTGAGAATGCAACAGAAAAATGGCAGTTTGTCGAATGAGCGTTCCTACACTAGGGATATTTTAGACAGCGTATACCGTCAGTAAACTGCGCAACCGTTATTGCAGTCGCACCTGACTATTATTCTTCGACAAACGAAGGTACGCATATAGCGTAAACACCTGCTCACTGATACGCGATGAATGAGTTACGCGAGTGTCGTTTCCAGTTGTGCTACAGCTCATGGCTGGTTATCGTAGCGTACGGAGAGAAAGGACCTTTCGCTGCTTTGATTCGAGTACTAGTCGTCTTCCTTGTTTTCCCGTCGTGCTGTTTCACTCTCCAGCTACACGCTGACTGTGGGAGTACCAGGCTAAGAATTTCTCCTGTGTGCGATGACTTTAACCGACCCGATCACCGTTTTGCTTGTACAACAGGAACATTTCATTGCTTACCAATGATATACTAATGTGTCGGCTTATCTGGTCAGAGGATCAGAAATGACTTAAGATTCCGAAAAAATCCCTCCACTGATCGAGCTGAAATGTTGCACAGGTCTTACTTTTAATATTGTGAAAGAAGCCCCAAAGGTACTCTTGGCGGCTAGCGATAGTTAATCAGATATCGTATTTCTAAAGTTGTTTATTTTATTGCGCTCGTATGTACTAAATAAAACGAAAAAAAAAAACGAGAAAATCCATAAAAGCAAAATAAAACCGCATAAAGCCTGACAAACCAAAAAAAAAGTAAATAACCTCAAAAATTGCAAACAGACCCGAACAAACCAGAATAACCAAGCATACCAAATTAAATCTAAACAAACCTTTATGACGTGGCAAGCGATATAGAACACTCGCCTTATATTCATCACTACCCCGGAAGAGTCGAAGGTTTTATGTACATTGACGTCGGTGGTTCTCTTGAATTTTTATTGGTCTTGTTTCCACGCACAGACAAAAGCGCCCATTGCTTAGGTGCTTAGTCGCACCTTGTTAGTGATTTCGTGCGAGGGAGTATCAACGTCACACGTGAGACAGAGAACACATTGGGGTATTTCACCAGCGGGGTATCCTGCATTTAAGCAACGGGAGAAGATAGACGAAAGGGTTTCCAGAAAGCAATACACAATAAGTGAGTATCAAAACAGCAGTGACTGGCGCTGGATATTCATGGTACGCATTGCTTTTGTTCCCTTAATCACCATTGTACTGAAACGATCCGGAGCTAAACGGAGAGCCAACCTCTACTGTTCCGCAATACCTCCTCCCACGCTTCGTTACCAGATGTGCTTCTCACCGATATTCGCGCAATGAGAGCTTCGACGATAGCAAACCCTGCATCGTGACTCGGGCTACGCTTCATCGGCTCGAGGCATTTCCTCGTTTGAGGCTTTCCAGACTACATCAATAGGCTTGCGAACGTCTCAACTTTGATCCGATTATTGAGCGATTTAATCGCCGCAGTGCACTACTCGGAGGAAAAATCATCGCTGTGATACATCAACGAAGTTTCACCAAGGACGAACCCAGTTGACACATTGACTCACTGGTTAATCAATTTCTCCCAATTTGGAGCATCCCTTTTTTACCATTGGAAAGAGAGCACGTTTACGTGAAATCTAAATTACTATATATTGCATCCACGTATTAGGTCCAGTGCCAGATTACGGGAGACCTAGTACTCTGAAATATTCGTACGTACGGCTGGGTGTAACACAGTTTCTATTTACTTTGGGACCGTCTTCAAGGACCTTCATGTATATGTAGTTGGAAAGTAGATCGTCAATTTGTTTCTCGAATATCCCTCGTAGAGAAACTAGAGAAATTCTAGCCTTTGAAAAAATACAGAAACTTAAGGCAGGAAGACCATTTACAAATTTGAAAAATCGATTTTTTTCTATAAATTGATAGTTCAGTTTCTTAACAATATTATGTCCAATGTTTAAAGCGAGATTTACAAGAATTGTTGGATTCTTCGCAAAAAGACCCAAAGAGCGTTCGTGCCGAGTAGATGGAGCTATGCGACTTTGGCCGCGTTTTCCTCAAAACTATGTTTTTCCCAACTGCTGCAGTGATTACGCTGAAACCATTTCACCGATTTTTGTAAAATTTGTTACACATGTTGGTTACGTCAGTTTATCGATGAATCTAAATATTATTTTGAATTCGAAAAATAAAACCTACTTTTGCCGTCAAATATAGAAAAAATTTCATGAAATATCACAAAATTGACTTTATTAAGCTGGCATTTGCTGAATTTTGCACATATTTCAAAAATCCTGGTACACCGACAGCGTATGGATCTTACCTTTAAGTATTATTTTGATTTTTTTTCTCGAACAATTACAGAGTGAGGGAGGATTCCAGCAGTGCGGCAATTTTTTTGAAATCTTCTTCTAAACATTAATGTAGACGATACGACATTTGCATGAAAAAAAGTATATATATTTTTTTTTCAAACAAATAAAATATGCAACAAAGCATATTTAAAGATCGAAATTTCTATGTGTATTTCTTCCACGAAAAAAAAAATCATAAGAAACTCATCAGTTTCGAGCTTGTAAATGGTCTTCCTGCCTTAAGCCTTCGACTGCACGCCGGGTCGTTTTGATCCCACTTCCCACATTGAACTAACGTATGGGTAGTTAATTTTTTATTTCTTTAAAAATATATTTTGGGCTTTAAAGAAAGGACCGTCCACTTCCAAAAAGAATAAAATACAGCGATCTGAAAAACTGTTGCGGTCCAATCGACATCACGCACAGACGAAGGGTTAACGATCATTGCTCATCTGACACATAATGTATCGTTTCCTTTTTTTCAGAATATCAGCTTACTTGGGAAGAAAGAATTAGTGTAAGAAAATTGTTATCTTCTTCGTACATTCGCATCGTGAAACATTGATCGGCGAAAAGCTCCAGCTCACTTAATTACTTGGCACCAAAACGGATCCCTTGATAAAACCTCGAGACGATAGAGCCTGCTCATATATTTGGAATCGTAAAAGTTTCCATAGTCTCATAACTACGCGCAGTTCCAGAATGAGTACGGTTCTTGATGGGGTTCATTTTTACGTGAAAGCTTAGCGCAACGAGACGAGCTTTGCGCGATATGCCACCGAATTATATATATACTTACACCCCTGTAGATGTATAATATCTCGGGTCTCGGTACGTGCGGTATCCTTGCACGCTGCGGTGTTGTATCTCAACGGTATTTATCATTCGAACGTGACTTAGTCTCGAAACGGGGCTTTTCCGTATGGATAGTGCGAGCGAGTGGTTACACTCAGCTGGCGTTTGTACGATGGAACGAAGGGCCCTCGTTCCTCTTCGGGTCGGATGAACTTCTCTCTGATGCTGTGTACTAACCGTCTTCACCAGGATGATTGAGATTTTAAGTTGGGAGGTGAGAAAGACATTCTGCTGCGCGATTGAAAGAAACTGGATTTTCGACATTTATTTTCGCGCCATGCTTTTCGTTCGTGACTGTATTGCACCAGAAGCTAGGCAATGCTGAGCAATATTTTAGAAATTGCACGGTCGCCATAAATCTGTAAGGATAAAATGCTATAAATAGTATTCGCAAATCGATAATGGTCGATGATCGAGATGACTATTAAGGTTTAGCTCTGGTGGTACTTCGAGTTAGGTCGCGCTCTGCGTGACCAATAATCGGAGCGGTAACCGCTTAGCTATGCACCGATTAACACATCTAACGATATTGAACTGAGGTCAGTGACTACACATGTGTTCCAACGGCCTAACTATAGAATGTCTTAATTACTAAGTTTACTTAATAATCGAGTTTTATTAATCTTATCATTATTAATAATCACATAAAATAAATTTTCAATATTTTATAAATAGTTGAAACTGTTAAGAGCGACAATGCGGTCTATTAATACGAAACGCAGCCTAATGAATCGCTTGATTCTCAATCTTGATGATACATTATTATCAAAACTTGCGACGATTTAGCATAATTCTTTTCCTAATTCCATTAGCATCTACGGAAGTTGTTTTCCAATCAGCGACCGTCCTAAATTCATATGTTTATAACTACGTTAAAAGAAACATTAAAAGGTATAGATAAAAATGCATACACAAAAAATGATATCCAATCACACGATGTCCGTCGTAGTTGTTTTTTGAATCAGTTTGTCTGTGTTAAGAAATGTGCAGATCGCATTTTTCAAGTGATCGAAGCATATGATGAATCTCCCCTGGAGCAACCGTCAGTTACGTCGTTTCCTTTTTTATTTTTGTTGCTGGATTTTCATCTCTCTATCGTGTTCCTTTTGGCGTTCATACGACTGGCGAGCAAGGCTCTTTGCCCCATGCAACAGCATAGCACGCTGAGGTACCATTTTACAGACGTATACACTCGAAGAGAGCGAGTTAGTAGCGTTACATTGGTTCGCTTGTCGCAAAGGCCAAATCCCTCACGATTTACCGTACCAGTTTGTTTCTTCAGCCAGCCGATGATTTCGTCTTCAGGACCAGCAGAAGGAATGTCTTTCTTTTTTTTTTGTCTTTTCCATAGTACATTTCACAGCTGAGCCCTTTTCGTTCATGCGAGCCATACCCCTCGACATCTCAACACGTGGAACGCCTAAATATTTATCACTTGGGTATGGTTTCAACTGGTTTGTCAGCCCCATTTTGACGAATTTTCTTTCAGTACAAGCTACAGGAATCGGAAAGGCATATTACCAAATTGAACCGCTATTATTTCAAATCGAGTTCGAGGTGTTGCGGAACTTTCCAAGCTGGCTTTTGTCTTTAATGAACTCCTCGAACAAGAATACACTCCGATTACCTTCATTATCATCACGTCGAAGAGGACTACGTCTCTTGACGTCCATTCTTAACTTCCAAACTCTATCTCCTAACCTCCAAAGTCTGTTTCGTCTGACGTGAAAAGCTCCTGGGAAAATCGTTTCTTTCGTCAATTCATTGCTCTCTCATTCACTTTATCGTACGAGCGAACGAACGCCATAAACTTTTCAGGCTTGAGGTACGCCGATCTAAAAATCAACCTAAAAATATCTCGCAACGATCTCATCACTTTCATCACTTTTAATTAACTTTTGCGATTCAATCAAGTATAAAAATCTTTCGTCATTCGATTCGATAACTGAAGCACCTAATTCCGGTTGATCACTTCTTACCTTTTTCGATTCGACTTTACACAGGAAGAGGGTGCGATCGTTCCTTCTTTTTCTTTCAACTTTCAGCGTTTTTTTGGAGCGATGGTAGGAGAAGCGCACCAAGGAAGGTTCCCGGGTATGCTGGTGGCGCTTCATTGCCACTCTAGGATAGAGAACCGGGATTCCTGGTCGTTACATTTTCTCATCCACATCGATATATATATATATATATATATATATATATATATATATATGTCTGCACCCAGGGAGCTTCTCTCGTTTCTTCTTGTTCCATACTCGCCGGAGTCAAGAAAGATCGCGTTCTTGATTACCCCTACCCTCTAATATAAGAAAGGTCTTTGGTCCGCTATCTCGGAATTGTGTCGTTCTACGGTAAGTGGATAATCTCCTCTGTTCTCGCGCTTCCAATCATTATTATTTGGCCTTTCATACTACACAGGCGTACACATATTTACGAATATATTATCATTGTATCGGTGTTCCGATTTAATCTACAAATATGTGATGTGTATTCAGAAAATAAGGTGCTTTTTCATAAATTGCGCTCGGAAAGAGCGCGTATCAGAAGTGCTTTGAGGATTGGAAATCACGATGGAACAAGTGTATGATATCTGAGAGGGGTTATTTTAAAGGGGGCAATATAAGTATTGATGGATGAACAAATATGTTTCGAGAAAATAAAAACTCATCTCACTTTTTGAACAAACCTCGTTCTCATGTATACTTTTCGATATTAATACCAAAAATTTAATGATAAATGATTCAATTCTAGTTTTTGCCATCAGCGGAAAAATGGACGAAACTTTGATGATTTATGTACCGGGTATTAAATCTCCATTGAATGTATTTGCAACGAGGTTATCTCGGATGGTCATAAAACGAAGGATCGTCACGAATACGAGTAGGACGAGTGGATTTCTCTACAGATTGAACTATGCGCGAGGAAATGAGTCGAGGTACACCTCACATGTTTCTTTGTTGGCAATTATAATCATTCCACAGGATATATAATCAAGTTGTTGTTTTCTGGTTAGTACGGGAGGCAAATTTTTCGAATGGATGTACATTTGAAACGATTCGAAATTACGTAGAGGCGTGGTTGACCGAGAGGAAGCTGGTTATCTCCCATAAAGGTCTCTCGGGGAACAGACGTCTTCGAGTGGGAAAACTGGTTACGGTGAACGAGCAAAGCCACTCACCGCCATCCAAGACACATCTCTCTCGCTCTCTCGAGCATTAATCTACTCCGAATTAATAAACACGTTTGAGATCCCGTTCATTCAAATCCAAAAATAATTTTTGCCGACGGTAACCCCCACGAGGCGACTTATTTAATAGCTTCGTTTTTATTTTCTCGAAGATGTAAAATGACGCGCCCAACCGTGATGTAACGATGGAAAAGAGCGATTCTTGAACTTTGTACAAGAAGCAGATTCTTATCGCCTCACGCGGAAATATATAAACACAATTTTCAATGTGAATCTTTTCAGTGAATCTTTAGTTGACCGTAAAAAAATAATAATTTCGTGAAATTGGGAGCTGAAACGTGGTGATTTGGGGAAACGATCATTTCACGCGATGCACTCCGAAATGCATCGACGCATATAATCCTCGTATCTTTTAAGAATTCCGTATGGGCTAACGTGGAAAATTTTAATCGGAATATTCGATTTTTACGCGAAAATCAAATTCTAATGTCTATTGAAAACGGCTTCAACGGCCGGAGGGCCCTTGTTTTTTGAGACGGTCCTGTGAGTTGATTCCGGGTGCGGGTCAGAGGGCAGCGTAAAGAGTGGTTCATAGTGGCTATAAAAACCGATTTATCGATGCACACCAGCGAGAGGGAGAGGCAGAGAGAGACAAAGATGGAAAAAGAGATAGGGACACAGAAAAACATAGAGCATCGGAGAGCGTTGGAGAAAAGTCGACCAAAAAATAATTTTTACATGCTTTGTCACACTACAGTGTAAGTTTCGGCAGAGGTGGTGAAAAAACCTCATACATCAATATACATATTGAGAATTAAAATTAAATTAAAATACATGAAGAATGAAATTGACCCGTCGTCTGTAACGATTTTTTTGGCACCTCCTGTTTGTAAACGTGGGTAATTTATGTTCCACCGTCAGTTAACTAACTTATTATGGTAAAAGAAATCTGACAAAATTGCTGCTATTGCTACAAACCATCTACTTTATGTATTAATCATAATACTACGGCACAACAATTTTTTGGTATATTTTTTAATATCTGGTTTAAGCTGGTAAAAAGTAGGAGTTGTACTTAAAAAATCCTAACTCAGACATGAATTCACTGAAATCAATTTAATAAGCGGCAAATTAAAGCTGGAGAATGTAGTTTTCAAGAAAAAATATGTCGCTCGATCTATTTAATATTAAGTGCTTAAGTTTAAGGAGTAAAAATGAACAAAATTATACACATCAGTATGCATTAGGATGTATTTATTTATAAATATACATATTTTTTTTCACATTATGATAAAACTCAATTAATACCACAAAAATGTTATTTATTAAATGCAATTCGAGCAACAAATCGGTCGATCATAGTAGCATACCGGTGCGCCGAACGATGCCCTTTCACCGAAAAAAAAACAATTTTTTTTCCAAATATTCTTCATTTTCTTTTCTGCAAGCTTTAACGCTAATTATCCTTATTTTTTTTAGAAAAACAAAACACATTTTACTATATTATGTAATACGACAACGCCATTTGAAAACGTGGATCATTCGTGGCCTCGCAAAAATTGGTTTGTTCATAGCAAAGACTCGGAAGGGTCTGGGACTTCGGCCGTTAGGGGTCGAGTCCCCTTCCTACAAACGTCGTTTTAGGTGGGGGTAGGAAAGGTTCCCTCTCGCTTCATCGCAAGGTACAACGAAAAACAGTTTTGCACGGACACAAATGACGCACTTTTACAGACGACGAGTTAAAATTAAAATACAATGAAATTAACATAAAATAACAATGCAGTCAAATAAAATGAAAGATACACTGATGCACACCAGAAAGAGAAAGAGAGTGAGAGAGAGAGTGTAAAAGAAATAGGAGAAGAAATCCAATTTAATGAAAATCTGAGCATACCTACCTTAGCATGCAATGAAAGAACATTTTTGGCAAATACTTAAGCATAGTTTAGTACGTTATGGGAGGACCAATTTTTTCAAACAATTCAGTGTGATCAAGTACGCTATAGGGTGTAACTTTTGCCAAAGTTGCGAGCACAGAGTTTCGAGTACTGAAGGATTCAATTAAATTATAATTAATGATTATCTCCAACAATTGTAGACAGGTCATGAATGTACAAATTCTAAACAAAAACAAATCGAAAATGTAATACAAATAAGATGGAGGTACAATTAATAACAAAATCGAAACAAAACACAGTCGTGAGGGAGTCAGTACAACAAAGAGATGAAGAAAAATGGAGCACGCGGTCCGCAGACCCACGTGGAGTCCCAGAGTGTTGAAGTATATACGCACATACATATCTATGTATTCCTACACAGAACAAACTAAACATTGGCGTTCTTAAACAAACATATACATACATACATAGGCATATATACATCCAGATCCCCTCTCTATACACATCTATCCTACTCTTTCTACACAGATTATATATATATATATATATATATATATATATATGGACACGTGTGTGCAGCTCCAACGTTCGAATGCTGGTTGCCCCGTTCTTCAGGGGGCCTCATCGAGGGACGAGAAAAGAGAGAGAAAGAAAGAGAACAAGAGAGGCCTTGGATCGTGGTTCTCAGTCTGCGAGTCTCGGGATCACTCGGAGCCTTCAGTATCTCGGAGGGCCCCGACGTATACGGTTCGACCGCGTGGCCCAACGGAATATCTATATTCGTGTCTGCTTTGCAAATGTGTATGTGTGCGGGTGTGCGTTTGCGCGCGTGTATGCACGCCTATGTGTCAAAGCTGGGAGAACACAAGCCGTACCGGTAGGATAGATACAACGTGGCGTGCTCTAGCTCGTACATAGGAACGGACTGTGTGTATTATTAAGAGGAGGTGAGCTCCGAGTTGCCGGACGGCATTCCCTGTCACGTTTTCTCGATTCGAAATTGACGAAGACTCCTTATTATTACTCGTATTACAGTCGTTCTTCATCATCATCCTCTATTTATTTTTATCCCGACTATGGCTCGACTCAAGATTCCAGTTCGAGTATCAACTTCCTTCGATTCCTCTTGTGGATTGCCGGTATCCGGCGCTTCAAACTCTTCCTCGTCTTCATCATCGTCGGTTTCTTCATTTCTGTTCCCCTATGCTTGAGGCTGAGGAGAAGCTGTACCACGTGATTCGAAAGTGCGAAAGGGATAGCTAAAATTGTTTGATCGCGGATTTCTCGAAGACAAAACATTTTCAAGGTTAAATAAAAGAACCAACCTCTGCATCTATCAATTCTAAAGGGTCTGATGTTTCGTTTGACTAACATAATGCAAATATATATGAGAAAAATATGTTTGAAAATTTGTGAGGTTATGTCGATCTCATACACGTCCTTAAGATAATAAATTCCCTCAATACTTAGTTTTTGTCGTGACCATTAAAACTATGACTTTTTTGTCTCTCTTTTTTTTCTTTCTCTGCACCGTTTTTCGTCTTCTCGTTTTACTCTTATCTCTTCCCCTCTCACTCGCTATTCCAATCGTTTCCTAGTCCGTATCATCTTCACTATTGTGTTTTTGGTTCGTTTCCTCTATTATTCAGCCTCCGATCGTCTTGGGCGTCACCGTGAGACGCGCCGGGATCGAGAACGGTCCCCGAGAAGAAAACGCGGGACCGCAAAGGGGCGAACGAGAAAGACACATCGGCTGCGAGAAGGGGGAGGGTGGGGGAACGAAGAAAAATGGTGAACTCGCGATTTCTCGAGAATCTCGAGGTGTACACTCGGTGCAATCGCGTAATCAACATCAGTAGCGTATAACGCGTCAGTCTTTGACGCAGCTCTTGGTGGTATTTTTCTGGCATCGTTTTCCACCAAGCTCCATCGCGTTCGCGATTCTCATAAATATACGTGCTCTTCCTTGTAAGTTCTCTGCTCTTCCATCACCCGCTCACAACCGCGTCGCCATTCGCGATCGTGTTTCACCCACGCATATCTCAATGAACAATTATCCTACGTCCGTATATCGCGAAGGTGATCAAGAGAAGTCCAGATTCTTCGATTATTACGCCATATTCATTGTGGCATGAAGTCGCCAATCAACGAATGGCCAAGTGCTTTTGTGTAACAGCAAAATCAATTTGACTGTCAATTTGGAGACAACCAATTTGGACTAAATTGAAGCTTGCTATGAAAGCCTAAGATTTTTTTGTAGGATAGCTAGGAACCGGCGGAGAGGATTTGGTAATCCAAGTTCGGATAAATATTGGAGATAAACCATAAACGCTGGATATTAAGCTTTCTATTTACTCAAATTTTATGCAATTGTTTGATCGATCTCAAAAACGTAAGTATTTTTGGTTTGTGGCTTCCATTTCGTTTTTTCTTCTTGAACTAATGACGGTGAAAATTATTCAGTGGGAAAAAATAGCGTGGGCGAAACGTCGGTGTGATTAATCCTGTTGCGAGTTGTCGCGAGAGCGAGTGTGCGAAAATAGAAATGAAACGAACGACCCCCCTAACGTTCGTTCCTTTCGTCTGGATCCATTTTTTTTTCGTATCAACGTTTCGGATTCGAGTACAGTTACTTTTTTTTCTCATGGGAGAGTGTGGAGGGAATTTGAGATAGCAGATTGGATTTTATTCCTGGTATCGTTTCGTTCGGGAGCTCGTGGATATTCAATTCGATTGGGAAAAACAAATAGTGGTAGCGTCCTAATACCTTTTGAGGTATATTCATATATATATTTATCTTTGCAGGAGTCTCGTATGTAAGAGTATAAATGTACAAACAAAGAGTTTATTCGACGTACAGTGGCGAGAAACGTCTGGCAAATAGTCAGTGTACAGTGAGTCGTCGCAAATAATAATATTGTGAAGGTAGTTGTGAAACCCGTTGAATAGCGATCATTTGATTATTCGTGACGGCATTTTGCTTTCTCGTGTCAAGTGCCACCATCAGTGAAGACGAATTCATTGCGCCGATGATAAACGCGCATGAAAACTTCAGGAGTGAAAACAGCGTTGTTCAAGAGTGAAAATATAAATTTCTAACGAAGTGCGAGCTTCAACCGTCAAAGGATTAATAGTTCAATCGGATTTGGCGGATGACGTTGGATTACAAAGAGGTAATATCATTGTTGTTCACTTTTATATTATTTATTATCGTTATCGTAACATATGTCTATATTATTTTCAAAATATACGTAGTTACTGACGATTGCATTAATTATAGTTTAATGTTAAAACTACCAACGCCGATATTTAAATAAAACGACGTCGAGTGCGCAAATATTTTTCTTTTTTTTTTTTGTAAATGAAGGAATCCGGTTGAAGTACTTTATTTTTTTTGGCCATGCTCCAATTCGCCGGATGAAAAGGAAATAATAACTTTGGAAGGCGCGGCTGGTGAAAAGTGAGAAAATAAAACGAATTTTTAAAAATACATTCATCCAAGTGAGTGCCGAGCGATGAGAAGTTCGTTGGGAGATGATGAAGGATTCATACCGACGAATCCCTTATCATCATTGTACTTATCAGTGTGCATTGACAGATGCGTATAAATAGATGCAGTTATTGAAACATGGTTGGTCGTTGCGCTGCATACAGTCGTCGTTCTGACCTTTTTATTCCTATCATTTTCGTTTTTGTGAAAATTTCTTTTGATCTCTTTATTGTTTCTAATTACTTATATATTACTGTTTCTACTTTCTGCAATCGTGAATTTTGTTTCACTCTTAAATTTGATAAAATAATGCATTGGCAGTTATTAATCAACGTTTTTAAAAAATATTAGTATTCAATCACGGTGTGAGAAATTTCCAAAGGTTGTAATTTAATAAACATAAAGAAAAGCATAGGTATTAGGAAGATAAATTCTGTTTATACAAGAAAAATAAAAAAGTTATAAAATCTATGTTTAGACACAAAAGAACCGAGTGAAATTTTTTTTTTTTTACTATATATTTTACTATATATTTTACCATTACATTTGTTACATTCCTATTTCGAATTATATTTTCATCTATATATTGTAAGTATATTAACTCATTTATATTTATACTTATGTATGATCTTTTATTATTAATTGTATTTTGCATTATTTTATACATATTTGACTAGGTCAATCACCCGTAGAGACATCACGATACATTACTTTCATCTGAACCAACGCTTGGAGGAAAAAATGTCTTTGTAGTCGACCGACATATTATTTTCGAAAAGCACAGACATATTAATTAAATTCCTGAAATCTCCATCTGAATAAACCTCACATCCTCTATAAGTTACCATGCAAAGAAACTCGAGTCATTAAAAAATTACACATGCTTTCGGTCGCAGAGTAGAAAAGTGAGGGAAGCAATCCCGAAGAAAAGTGACGAAACGTCAGCAGGAATTTCCAATAGTTTGATAAATAATTTTTAAGATGGCGTCAGTGAAAAGCTATAGTAACTTTATCAGCGGGGCTTATCAGGCGCGAAGAACACCGGCATCGAACGTCCGAGATGTATCCGACTGTTGAGAGCTGTGTAGGAATGTCAAAATCTGTTTGAATGCTGCAGGCATTCATTCAGAGGCTCATGCAATTGAAATTAGTCACGACTCGTCGTTGTACGTGTTGAATGGCAATCGCCCGCGTGTAGAGTGTCCATACAAAATCTTTTCTCGTTTTTTTTGTCTCTTTCTTTCGTTTGACTTTACTCTCGTCGTCGTAAAAGTGTTGGCTATCGGATGATTGGCTGGACAGTTATTAGGATATCACGGACGTCCCTTGTTCCTTCGCTCATTTATACGAGCGTTTAGATGACGTTCAAAGTTCGTGATCTCGATTATTTTAGACAAACTCGAGACCTCCAGATGACAAGGAAAAATATCATCTTTCTAATAGAGAAGAATCTGTTAAAAGGCGAAGGTAAAAAAAAGGGAGGACGTGGGCAGGTAATTGGGGGAGACAAGAAATGCAGAGTGCAAAAAATGCCGCCATGAAACGAAGAAAACCAAGAAGCGTGGAGTTGCGATGCTGCAAGTGCCTGCTCCCGGCAGCTTCGTATACCCTCAGGCTGTACACGCCCTGCATGTACACTATGTACTTGCAGGACGACCAAAGTAGAATCATTTTTTTTTTGCAAGAAAATCCGCACGAGATTCTCGACGTATAACCTCTGTATCTATTTCAGCACATCTCCCACTTCGTTTCTTTTCCTTTCCATTAGGGAAATGACAACAGAACGAAACCTTTAAGGTAGTGCTGTACGTTCGGGCAAAATCTTAGCCCACAATGGGAACGTGAATTTACAAGTCTGATTTATGTCGTACAGGTTTTGCTTTATTACACAGGTAATTTAATAATAAATTAATACATTTTCAACAATAATTGAAGTCAAATTCAACGACATTGATACGTGCTTGGCTGCCGATTTCTTCAATACGGTACATTTGTTCCAACTGACCAACAAAAATATTCCTCAATTTTTTAATTTGTTGTCATTTGAACATAATTTTATCAGAATTCTCTATACGACATCAATTGCTACATATTTTGGGGTACTAATATCAATTTTTGGGTTAAACAAATGTCAGCGCAGGTGTAAATATAACTGCTGTGCTGACATATTTTTCTTTATCACTCGTGGTGAGCACATGTCTGAAACCACTCATCCGAAATTTAAAAAACTATAAGGATTTCGTTTATCTAATACTGTGCCCTATTCCTGAATAGAAACTTCTTAGAAAACAAAATCTACTTTTTCAAACCAAACAATTAGAAACAATCGTTTAACCAAAATCGATATGCAAATGATTATGATACTAATAATAAAAACATAATCCTCTTTGAACGTTGAGTCAAACATTTCGTTGACAAGAGTTAATTCGATCGCTCTGGTATCCTCAATGATACTCAATTCTGCGAGGATACGGAATCCCAACAAGCGCTGTTCCAATCGCAAGGGGAAAACGAGTCGAAATGCACAAAAGTCTCGAGAGAATGAAATGGCGAGGCACCAGAAGGGAATCTGGTGAAATGGATACTTTGCTGGGAGAGAGAAAGGGCAGCAGGCAAACAGGCAGAGAGATATAGTGAGCTGGTAACGACCATATCCAATTTCTATGTGCAGGCCCAGCATCAAAGGGAAAAAAGTGACACTACTGGCGGGGGGGGGGGGGGCTTCGTTCCTACGACAAGTGTGAATGTGTATACATGGTTGACTGTATAAAGATAGGATATTTGGAAGCCATTGTATGTGACGTATTGGCTATCAACGCTTTTGGCTATTTTCATGATGGTTCCCAAATTGGTTTCGGAAGATTTCTTGGTTTTGCTTTTTGGTTGTTTTTTTGTATGCTTTTGTGTAAATATGTTTTTTTAAATCTGAATAATAATGTTCATGACATTCAGTTATTTAATGTTGAATTCATTACTATGAGGATAGTCCGCGAAGTTAAATGTCTTCCAAATAATTTTTCGTTAGCTATATAAAAAAACCAAAAAAAGGGACATACGTGCACGTGGGTCAATGTGTGTGCCAATGGGCATAGAATAACTGCTCCTCTTATAATCATGTAACACAAAGTGAGCCATCCAACTTTGGGTACAAGCAGGGAAATACGTAGGCGTGAGGATGGGATTAATGTTCATGGAAACGGTGCAATTTATCACTGAATCGAATCCTGACGGCCGGTAATCAATTGACGCTGATGACGGTCTTCCTGTCGCCTCAAAATCGTATTTCATTTCATTCATTTCATTTTAGACAACACTAGTGTTTTAACGAAACACTTTTAGCTTAAACAGTATTGTTTGTGTTCTTTGGATTGTCTGGATTCATTTGGGTTATATATTGTCGGGATTGGTATGGGTTCTTTATTGTTTGAGTTTTTCACTTGTTTATCATTCGAAATTCTTTGGGTTGTTTATTTCCTGGGTTTGTTTATGTTTATAAGAGTTATTTATTGTTTGGGGTCGTTTGAGTTGCTTATCATTTGGGGTTGCCTGATTGTTTAGGTTTGTCTGAAATTTTATTGCTGTTGTAATTATTATTTATACGCAGCATAACTTTATAGTCAAGTATCACGACAATTGAGAATTTCTCTCAGCGAGAAGTGAAAATCGAGGACGGGAGATATAAGACATTTTCGAATTAATGCTCGAGACTCTTGATAGAGTATTAATAAATGTGCAAAAGCTAGCGGGTAATTAATTTCGCGTTTATGAGCACTTGGGGCGCTGCTGTACAGGTAATGCGGCGTTTTAAGTAAAGTGGTGGGTAACGAGGGAACGATCGCTAGGGAACGGACATCGAGATTAATCACACGATGGGTGCTGCTTTATATGTGTATATATATATTCTATATACATATGTACACATTTTTCTCGATCAGATCAATTTGGCTTTGTGCCAATAGAATTTTCGGAACGTAGGATTCGACGCACACTTTTTTTTTCTTTTGTGAATTCGTGGTTGCTAAACGATCCATGTAATGGAGTTGCATTAGTTTGCACGATCCATTCTCATGTAACACCTGATTACCAAAAAAATACAACAATTTTTAACGAAAATTGCATTCATAAAAATACATTTTTTCACGTGGCTATAAGAATTTGTCAGTTCTGGATAATACTACTACAATTTATGTTTTTCCACGCGAAAACGATTTTGTCCAAACCAAAGAATCATACAACGTGGGTGCTTTTTTTTTACAGCTTTCACCGCTGTACTATCTATTTTCTTTATTTCCGGCGCACACTAGCCTCATTAGCGTCATTACTTTCGAGCATTTATAGTTTTCCTCGACGTTCAGCTTTTCTCTCGTATTTTTCATCTGGATATCATGATTCTTCAAGGACGTGCATGACAGGAATCATCGCCCGGAAGAAAAAAAGTGTAACTTCACGAGGAGGTACGACAGGTGTGCGAATGCGGTTTGAAATAAATGACTCACGGTGGGGTCTTATTACCGACACTTCGAGGGCTACAGGTACATGTAACGAAGGGCTTCACCCTTTCGCCAAATTCTCTGTGTTTGAGGCGAACTGCAATGTTTTTAACTCGTTAAAAAGAAAAGTATTTTCTTTTCACCGGTGCATCATTACTTATGCATAAATTCTGAATTTGTTAAAATAATGTTAATGCGCAATCCTTCTATCATCATTGATATATAGTATTTATAATTGAGGTATCACTTGGTGGACCATCGGTCAAAAAGTAAGCTGAAAATGGGACGACCGTGAATGTACGAATCTAGATTATGCCGTACATGTTAAGCCTTACAAATACCGGTTTTAATAATAAATTAGGACGTCGAAATGTTAACTTTTCAATTTCAATAATAATCCGTGTCAAATTGGACAAAAAAAAAGTTGATGTGTCGATCCCTAAAGACAGACGTTGGATGTCAGGAAATAAGATGAAAAAATGATTATCAAAGGATGCTTTCTTATTGTCTGTCAGACCAACTGAAAATTGATACGGTTTTCGCCTCATATCTTGTTCTATATCTTTTCGACAGATCAAAGAAAAGCTTCTGCCTGGGCTGATGGCTGCGGATAATGTTAACTGAAATACATTGTATAACGTGAAGTACCTCCAAATTGGAGCTCACTGTTGGGAGCCCGTGCTTTCGCGACGTAAACGATATACCTAACGCCATGCTCGACAGCTTAATCTCGTGTTAACTGTCTACTGTAGCCTGCAGCTTGACACACCTTTAAGCTCTGATAAAGAGCTAGAGAGAGAGAGAGAGGGAGAGACAGAGAGAGATGGAAAGAGAGCTTGAGAGAGGGAGAGCTTGAGAGAGAGAGATAGAGAGCTTGAGAGAGACAGAGAGAAAGAGAGAGAGAGAGCGACATGCAAATAGAGCAAGACAGAGAGTTGGGTTGGAATTTCATACGCGACGAGAGCAGTTAATCCCTGTAGGGAAAACTCGTCCGTTGTGTCGCTGAGAAAATTTATACGCAAGCGACATTTCAGTTGGAGATGTCCGCTAGCTTGAAAGAATATCACGCTGAGAATTAGAGTTGGTGAAAACGACTTCACCCTTGCAAACGTAAAATCTGGCCAGTTCCGAAACTTCGTCACATTTTTATTCATTTAGTTGCACGATAAAATATTCGCGTCTCCGAAGGATGGAATTATTGAGGGTCAATGTTTTTTCACTTTTATACAAATTGCACTTAATCCTCGTGAGCGAACGATATTTTTAGCAATCGTTGATGCTGACGATGGATCGTTCGGGTTTTACGCTTATATCAGAGTTTTTAAACGTTTGAAAAAACCTGAAGAAATTTTTCACATTAAACAATAAGAGAAAGATAAAAATTCATTTTCACTTGAATCTAACGATGAGTTGTATCTTTCGTCGCGATATTACATCTCGCTGGTTACAAACAGAATGCGGTGAAATTTGAAGGCTTGTCACTTAGGTTATCCCCTTCCGAAAAATCCTTCTGACTGCAAACTTTTACCTGCAAAGGTTCGAAGGTTAAATTTGGTCTTGTGCCATTCATACGAGAGATTCTTGTAACTTTGAGCAATTTTTTTGCTTGGCTTGTCTTTTTATATGTATTTCAAAAAGTTAAAAATAAGTGTTCCGCAATTATAATAAGGTAAACATTTGGCTATTATTTACGTAAACGACGAAATCTGCTATAGGAGCTTTAAAAGAAGCTTTGCTCGTGCCACGAGTCAGATTCACCATTATCGACTCATTGTTTTTGTGCAGTAGTTGCAGATGAGGAGAGTTGGAGAGGCTTTGAGAAAGTCGAATTCTCATTGTTTTATGCCTATAAAGGGCCTCAGGAGATTCTTCCGAGCCTTTTTTTGAAGCATAAACCTTTCTTTTCGATTTGTTCTCATGCTCTTAGCATTATGCCTTTCACTTTCTTTCTCTTTCACGCGCGTAACTCTTTCTTCGAGAGCTGAGGGCACGAGTTTAAGCCCACCGAGATAAAAAGCGAGGAAGTCAGAAAAAAAAAAATAGAAAGAAGATCTGAAGGTAGAAAGAAAGAGCGAGTGGGAGCTCCACTACTCTACTCGTCGAACTAGAGAGGGAGAGAGAGAGCGATAAAGAGACGGCCGGAGTGGCCAAAGAAGGGGCCACATGTGCGCCCGGGGCCCCTGAAAACTCTCGGCCCCACGTGAAGTTTTCTGAGCGAAAGAGCAAAAAAAAGGAACCCTTCCTTGCTTTGCCACTGCCAAGAATAAAGTACCCGAGGGTTTCAAGTATCCTGCGCGTTTCTGGCTACTGCATGGGAATCGCGAATTTTTCTTGACAATAAACCACTTATCGGTGAATAAATTTTCTGATCAGTCAGTACTAAAGAATCTTGCAGACTTTTTTCTGCCTATGATCAACGACTGCTCGAAAACTTTGAAAAATTGGCTAGGGCTTTATTATTATTATTATAAAATAGCCAATCATTGTAATTTTCACACATCTATATTTTTTGACTAATAAATGTGCATGCAATAGTACAGTCGAATACATAACGCAATAGAATAAGTACGGGACGATCAAACTATGTAGAGGTACACACATGTATAGAGGGGATCCTAAAACCCAACGATTACAAGTTATTACTGATAAGCTCATGGCAATCCAGAATAAACAAATATGATCTCAGTAAAAGTTATACTTTTTGAGATATCCAAATCTTGACTTTTTTTAAACTCCTAGAAATTTCTAACTTGAAGTAATATTCTTCACGTATCATAGCTGCAAGTTAGGAATTCTAACGAGTTTTAAAAAAGTGCAAATATCTGGAAAACTGACACTCTTACCGAGGTAATATTTGGTTATACCGGATTATCGTAAGCTGGCGCTTTATAACCTCCAATATTTTCTTTGGCATTTCGGACACCCTGTATAATTCCGTAGTTTTTTGTGCATAGACCATAATACCTCTGGCGAATACCAAAATAATACTGAGGCAATGGGACGAGAAAGTCCTGAAAAATATAAAACGGACATACTATGTATGCGATTCAACGGTTTCGAGACTTTTTACAAATGCAAAAGTTAGTCATGTGTCCCTATTCGGGGAATTGTATGTACTTTCGTATTGTGCCGTGTGAATACACCAGTATATATGTATATATATATGGAAAGCCCTTGGTGGACGTTTTTTGGGGACTCTGTTGGACGTCACACGGCCCTGAAATGGTCTGTTACCGATCTATATATCTGTACGTGTACACGTATCCCTCTGTCTCTTTTTCTCCCGTTTTTATTCTCTCGAATTCCTCGAAGCTGCGATCTGTTCTCAGAAGTCTCTACGATTTCACTGCACCGCGCGTCCGTTTCCTCCGCTTTGTTTTTTCTTCACCGGGATGTATTGACCTCATCTCCGCGAAGAGACACCTCTTTGCGCTACTTTATTTAATGACACACATTCGATAGTTACTCACGATTGAATAACCGCAATTATCGTACAACATTTAACAAAGAAAAGTTATTCGAAAAAAGATCGCAATTTGGCGTTCACGAAAAACTTTTACGAGATAAAGGTAGCCGCGAGTTGGAAGAAAAGAAGAAAAACGATTGTCCAGGAAGGAATAGCCTGGTAGAGCGAATCTCTCGATGCGCGGTTGCACGATTTAATTCTTTGTATCTCATATCGGCTGCGAGTCGACACTACGAGAGATTCCCGCATTGCTGAGAGGCGAGTATTTGTACTTGCGATCTTCGCAGTTTAAAAATAGCAATGGAGCCAATAAGCGCGCAAAATCGGATTATAAGATCATAAACCAAGACGGCGAGAGAACAGGAGAGGGGGAAAACGAAGAGATGTAAATACAGAGCGACAGAAAGAGAGAGAGAGAGAGAGAAAAAAACCTATGTCCTGATCAATTGACGAGTTAAGAGGCTCAAGTGATCGCATCACCCACACGACGAATGTCCAACTTGTATAATGAAGCATCTCCTCGTTTCGTACCGGTGCTTATGCACGTATAATCTTAACTACCACATTAGGTATTATCATACCGAGTGCGGAGGCACTCCTGAACTTCCGACTATTTAAGATCCCATCAAACGCTACCGTTCGATGACTAAATCTATCCGAGGGTAAAATATAACTAATTAACCCTTACCGGGGTGATACATCTCTGTTCAAAAGTTCCCATACACCAGTCGATATTTCGTGCCGTACTAAAATTAAGATAGGTCAATCCAAAAAAAAATATCGTTGTTTGTGTTGTTTTTTTTTATCTTTCTTTATGAATCATATTATAAATATAAAAGCACCTACCGGGTAAAAAATGCATTTTATGCACTGCATAAAAACAAAATTGTATTTAAAAAAAATAAAACAACACTGAATTTGTTTCTTTAAAAAGGCTGTTAATTGAATTAGGTTAACTTTTTTCTTTGACCATGCTGTTGAACTGCGACTTCGAAATATCGCATAGTGCATCGAAACTTTTGAGCAAGATTGTACGTCGGAATTTTTTCTTTCCATTCTCGAATGAATTATCAACGATTCTGAGTCATCGGTTCTGTTATCGCAGATGTAACACTACAAATTTGATGGGCTAGGTGATACCTGCTACCTGTGGATACATTTCCTTTTCATTTTTTTCATTTGAATGATGTAAATCCATGGTGTCATGTTTATGTATTACTTTTATGTATTTCGGAGTATATATTCGGTTTTATGTACATACATAACTTTACTATGTACTATATACTACGTATTTGTGTATATGTATATGTATATGTATATATGTGGGCATTCCTGAGTTCAGTGGAGCAATTAAAACGTACCGTCGAAATCCCCAACGAAAGTTATTTCATTCTGTAATTGGTTGTACTAATTACATTACTCCCGGCTACAAATATAACGAATATTTATTCAGAGCTTACCTCACTGAGGATTCTTCGTTACTCCCAATAATCGTATTCTGTGAACAACAACGGTAGCGTTTGAACATTTGTGTCTATGTACATATATCCTCCATGTATATACATGTACATATGCATATGTATACAGCGGCATATGTACATATGCCGCTATCATAATTGATTCTTTAGCATTGCATTGTCACTCGTCGATTATTGTTGAAGAAAACAATACGGCAATAAAATGAAGCATACAATAACAATACATTTACCCATACTATAACATTGAAGTATTATTATCCTAGTATCAAAGAATCAAATTATCAAAGTATCGAAGAATAGGGGAAAGTAGTACGAGTTGATCCCTTGGGGTAAGATGATTCTTTGTAATTGCGCTGAAACCACTAACGCCATCTAGTTTATTTCACTGCCAAAA